>JAOWBH010000032.1:496656-519258 GCA_028566215.1 Silene coronaria
GCCCACCCGGTTTTATCAATTTGCAAATTCTTCCCCAGTTAGTTAAAAAAATGAAATTGGCTGATATTATGACAATATTAGGTAGCATAGATATCATTATGGGAGAAGTTGATCGTTGAAATGATAATTGATACAACAAAAATACAAAATATCAACTCTTTTTACAGATTGGAAGCCTTAAAAGAGATTTATGGGACTATATGGATACTTTTCCCTATTGTGATTCTTGTATTGGGAATCACAATAGGCGTACTAGTAATTGTATGGTTAGAAAGAGAAATATCCGCGGGTATCCAACAACGTATTGGACCTGAATATGCCGGCCCTTTAGGAATTCTTCAAGCTTTAGCAGACGGAACAAAACTTCTTTTTAAAGAAAACCTTCTTCCATCTAGAGGGGATACACGTTTATTTAGTATCGGACCCTCTATAGCCGTCATATCAATTCTACTAAGTTATTCAGTAATTCCTTTTGGGTATCATCTTGTTCTAGCGGATCTCGGTATTGGTGTTTTTTTATGGATCGCTATTTCAAGTATTGCTCCGATTGGACTTCTTATGTCAGGATATGGATCAAATAATAAATATTCCTTTTTAGGTGGTCTACGGGCTGCTGCTCAATCAATTAGTTATGAAATACCATTAACTCTATGTGTGTTATCAATATCTCTACGTGTGATTCGTTAAGACATACGTCTTTTTAGGCTTATAAGAAACAATGTTGCATTTCTACGCAACGTATTAAATGGATCTCCTAATTTTTTTTACTTCTAGGGGTGATAAATTAAACCGGATAGTTAGATGAGTTAAAAAAACAGCTTATAAATTTGCCGTAAAAAAAATCTCATTTCCTATGTACAGGGGTTAAACGAAAATAAGCATAAGCAGTCAAGACTGTTTATCCCCAAGATAAATTTAAAATTATAACTTGAAGCGGGTTGCAACAATTTTTATGGAGTTTTTACTATAAATAAAACAACCATATTATGATATAGATTGAGTAAAAAGAAGTGGATGATTAGGAACACTAAAGTACACAAAGGATTCGTAATAGAGATTATGTAAGTTATTCTAAGTTTACATAAACGAAATACTAATTGAGGCTTTTAATTGGTAGAAATTATCAAGCAGTACTCCCAAAAATTCCGATCCAGAGTATGCTCCTATCCACTCATTAAGTAAATAACTATCAGGAACGAAGTAATCCTTTAACTTTTTTAAGCCTAAATAAAAGAAAAAATAAGAATACAATAAATAAAAAAATCTACGAAAAATTTTTAATAAAGAAACTCTTTTTTTAGATATACATTCCAAAATTCATGGAAATAAAATTTTTGTTATGTCATAAATCATGAATGACTGTTTAAATCTAAAAAAAGTGAATTTTTTATTTTTATAAAGGAGTATCTTACTAAAATATTAAGTTATTACTCAAAAAGTATTGCGTCAGTCAAAGGATGAGATCTATTCTGAAGCACTTTTACATTATCGCAGACAGAATTCCATTAGTTTAATTCCGGAGCTTTCGGTTTATTTTTACTTTATCTATCCGACAAAGATATCCGTAAAGAATAGCGAATCAATCCTTAGATTTATTTATGGCTCTCGAGGAGCCGTATGAGGTGAAAGTCTCATGTACGGTTCTGTAATAGCGATGACAAGAGTGATCTTATCATCTACTATGATTATCTAACAGTTCAAGTACAGTTGACATAGTTGAGGCGCAGTCAAAATATGGTATTTTAGGGTGGAATTTGTGGCGGCAACCTATAGGATTTATTGTTTTTATAATTTCTTCTCTAGCAGAATGCGAGAGATTACCTTTTGATTTACCAGAAGCCGAAGAAGAATTAGTAGCAGGTTATCAAACCGAATATTCAGGTATTAAATTTGGTTTATTTTATGTTGCTTCCTATCTAAATCTACTAATCTCCTCATTATTTGTAACAGTTCTTTACTTGGGTGGTTGGGATTTTTCTATTCCAAATATATTCATTCCTGAGTTTTTTGAAATGCATAAAACAGAAGGAGTCTTTGGAACGACATTTAGTATTTTTATTACATTAATGAAAACGTTTTTGTTCTTGTTCATTTCTATCGCAACAAGATGGACTTTACCTAGACTGAGAATGGACCAATTATTAAATCTTGGATGGAAATTTCTTTTACCTATTTCTTTAGGTAATCTATTATTAACAACTTCTTCCCAACTCCTTTCATTATAAAAAAATGAAAATTTTTGATACTCACTAGAATTTTTTTGTATGAAACAAGAGAAAGAAACAAAATATTATTTTTTATTTTGATATTTACTATATGTTCCCTATGGTAACCGGGTTCATCAATTATGGTCAACAAACAGTACGCGCGGCAAGGTATATAGGTCAAGGTTTTTTAGTTACCCTATCTCATGCCAACCGTTTACCTGTAACTATTCAATATCCTTATGAAAAATTGATAACCTCAGAGCGGTTTCGTGGTCGAATACACTTTGAGTTTGATAAATGTATTGCTTGTGAAGTATGTGTTCGTGTATGTCCGATAGATTTACCTGTTGTTGATTGGAAATTGGAAACAGATATTAGAAAAAAACAATTGCTTAATTACAGCATTGATTTCGGAATCTGTATATTTTGTGGTAATTGTGTTGAGTATTGTCCAACAAATTGTTTATCAATGACTGAAGAATATGAGCTTTCTACTTATGATCGTCATGAATTAAATTATAATCAAATTGCTCTGGGCCGTTTACCAATACCAATAACTGATGATTACACAATTCGAACTATTTTGAATTCACCTCAAACAAAAGAAAAATCTAGGGATTAAAAAAAACTTCCAAATTATTAAAGAACTAAATTTTTAACGCTCCTTTATTTTTTTTTATACTAAATAAAATTTAATATAGTGAATTAAAATTAAAAAAGTTTCTTGTTTTCTTGGTAAAAAAAATTAAATTTAATGAGTCGCTATTCTATTGATTGGTGAAAAAAAATGTGTATTAAAAATACGGTTACTGTAATGGTTTTAAATAGTTGTTATTTCTAACTGCTTTATTAGTTACAAAAAAACAGAAAAATTCAATGGGTCCAAAAATTTTACTCAAAAAAAGTCGTACACATTAGGATTTAACAATTAGTAAAGGCACGAATCTTTGTTCCTGTTCAATTCAATAAGATCATGAAACATTCTGATTTTTTATCTCTTATTTTATATATAATGGATTTACCTGGACCAATACATGATTTTCTTTTAGTCTTTCTGGGAACAGGTCTTATATTAGGGAGTCTAGGAGTAGTATTATTTAACAATACAATTTTTTCTGCCTTTTCATTAGGGTTGGTTCTTGTTTGTATATCTTTATTTTATATTCTCGCCAATTCGCAGTTTGTAGCTTCTGCACAACTCCTTATTTATGTGGGAGCTATAAATGTTTTAATAATATTTGCTGTAATGTTCATGAATGGGCCAGAATATGACACAAATTTACGTCTGTGGACTGTTGGGGACAACATTACTTCGTTGATTTGTACAAGTCTGTTTTTTTCATTAATTAGTATTACTCTAAATACCTCATGGTATGGTATTATTTGGACTACAAAATCAAACCAGATTCTAGAACAAGATTTGATAACTACTAGTCAACAAATCGGAATTCATTTATCAACAGATTTTTTTCTTCCCTTTGAACTCATTTCAATAATTCTTTTAGTTGCTTTAATAGGCGCAATTGCTATCGCGCGTCAATAATTTTTTTTTTACTAGAAAAAAATAGTATTTTATCATATTCAGCATATCCATTTACATTAAATTATATTCGGATTCGTTTATAAACTTTGAGTTAGATTTCTTATTACCAACATCTTTTTTGCTTTTAAAATGTTAATTTTTTTTTGAACTTATGGTATTCTAGTCAATCAAATAGGTTTAATTGTTGTTCAGATTGAAATGCATAAAATATAAATTTATATTCATAAGGAGTTGATCAATGATGCTCGAACATGTACTTGTTTTGAGTGCTTATTTATTTTCTATTGGAATCTATGGATTAGTCACGAGTCGAAATTTAGTTCGGGCTCTGATGTGTCTTGATCTTATATTGAATGCAATTAATCTAAATTTTGTAACATTTTTTTGATTTTTTTGATAGTCGCCAATTAAAAGGAAATATTTTCTCAATTTTTGTTATAGCTATTGCAGCCGCGGAAGCAGCAATTGGGCTTGCTATTGTTTCTTCAATTTATCGGAATAGAAAATCAACTCGTATCAATCAATCTAATTTATTGAATAAATAATTTTTTTTATTCTCTATATTATTCTAAATATTATTATCTATATAAAAGTATAATAGAAGAACCATTGGACACATGTTAATCCCACAATTAACGATTTCCCGCCCACTTTCCTCTCAATCACGCAGAACACATATAAAACCTAACATTGTTCTCTCATTTGTTTTAAAACCCTAGAACACATACTCTGCCATTTTTTTGTTCCATGGTCTTATGCAAAATTACTCTGTATCATCTACCTCTTTCTCTACATTCAGATTTACCTCTTTCAATTGTTTTTCTTTTCGACATAAGTTTTTTAATCACCGAAATTATCCATCGTTGATTCATTTCAATTCTACGGACTCCATGCTACACTCGGCTCGGTCTTCCACAAAAACCGTAATTCTGCAACGTATGACTACTTCATTTGCCCCTTATACACCATATTATTCATGTTCTCTTTTAGAATTTAAGAAATCTCATACTCAATAATAATGAAATTATGATAAAAAAAACTAACGAATCTCAATATGGTACTCTCAATTTTGCATTTTTGATACTCTCATATATTAAGGTTAATAAGTACTATTAAGAATTTTTCTAATTATATTTTTCCAACTTAGTTGTTTAATTATCTCCTCTGCAGTGCACATAAACTACTGGTGTACGCAAGTCGTGGTTTTATGCACTAATTTTGTGCAATTCACTTAATTCTTTGTTCATTTTGTAAGTCATGGGTTTGATATTAGATAGATTTAGAAAGTTTATGCCTTTCACATTTTTTAAGTGAGTTCATGTTGCATTGACCTTTGCGGTCTATAATTAATGACTTGCATTGAATCTGAGTTTTTTTTTTAACATACTAGAGTCTCTTTTAAGACGTATGATCGAAAATTGTACAGTGATTTCAGATACATGCAAATCTTTTCCCGATTCTTTCTTAATGGTATAGTGTTTAAACAATGAATCTGTGAGATACACAATATTTTCCTATAATGTGGTTGCTCCTAAAATATATACTATGCATGTATAACCAAATATTATGTGCCCATGTTTAATTCATTGTCCACGGCTCGAGTTTGGAGTAAGGTCAAATGCAGGTTAGCTCAAAGTAAAGATTTATGATACATGTATAGGGTGTACTCAATGTGTTCGAGCTTATGTCTTTTTTTTTCCCTGCAAGTTTCTAGCTGGTACTAAGAGCCCTATGGCCCACGCATCTAACCAACTCGCGTCCAGACTACGCTCTTAATTAAGGGAAAACGCCAGCTTGGACACGTGCGACATTCTTTCTCGTGAATGGAATAGGACTAATCGAGCTAAGATTGAGCCTTCTACCTGTCTTATTTTATTGGTAGCCATGATTGCGGATTAAAGTAATATTCCATCTTATTACGGGGTACTCCTTATTTAGTAAACAAGGGCTTGTTTTCAGTTTGCTAATTAGTGATTTAGTGTTGTTGAATGCTATATAGCTATTAGCTTCTCCGTGATTGCATACAAGCCTCTGATTTCAGATTTTAAACTCATTGCAAACTTTGTTATACACAACATCTGGAATACTTTTTATTGTTAACAAATTACAGGTTATGGAGCTTGTAAACTGACAAAAGCTACTGAAATGCCTTGACAAAAGGGGTTATGATGCTTATTCTTGTGCAAGGTTTTCATTTTCATTTGTTTCGTGCTTTAAGAAGGTTATGTTGTGACTTTGTGTGAGCAAGAATGATTCTTAACTATCTTTATTTCACTATATTTCATATAAATCCAGGAAATTGCAACCCGAAAGGAAGCCTCACAATTGTCTCACCACTGTTTTCCTGTAAGTTTCATGTTAGAAGTGTTTTATAGTACCAATAGGTTGATTTTGATTGTTTATAAATGCATTCTATTTAACAAGGTTGATTTTCTTATATTAGTATGTGTCTTTTATGAATTCATTGTGCATTTGATTTAATGCTAATCAAAGGTGGATTGATAGTTCACTATTTATAATGTCTTATATATGTTGATTTTAATAACGTTGAGGTTGTTTTTCTTACTATTGATTTTCTAAATTAATTATTGCAGATTTTACAATGTTGATTGACGTGATGAAAGATGTTAAAGAGGCGTGGGCTATTAAAAGTTTAGAGAACATGTAATGTTATTAGTTTATTAACTAAGACGTGTATGTGATTATTTATACACTTGGATGTATTTTTTTTTAACATCAACAATACTAATTTATTGGGTCGGATGATACGCAAATTTGTTGGTTGTCATTCTCTTGTATAGTTGTATGTATTGTTTGTTCATTTCGGTATTTGAATTGTCAAATCTCTAGGATATTGCTAACAAAATTTCGGCAGCAATTTTTTTTAAAATAACTACTTATGGTGGCGGTTTTTCACCAAACAACTAACGTTAGAATTATCTTTAGTGGCGGTTTTGTACCAACAACCGACGTTATAATTACCTTTAGTGTCGTTTCTGTAACAACAATCGTCGTTATATAGAACATGTAGTGGTGTGATGCTATTATTGATATACCTATGGTGGTGGTTTTCAAACAATAACTGCCATTATAGGTGAGTCATAATGGCGGTTCTTGTCTAACAACCGCCGTTTTACATAAGTCTATAATGGCGGTTTTGTTCCATAACCACACCGTAGGTGAGTTATAGTAGCGGTTGTACAACCGCCATAAAGTCTATACGACGCCGTGATAAACGACAGACTCAAAATCTAAAAAAACCGCCACAAAAAGCTATTTATAACCGCCGCTGTAGAGGTTTTTTCGACTAGTGTACTCTATCTCCATTTCTCATACGTAGGTCAATGTCACCTTTTGCTAAACGTTGTACGTTAATCAACCCTTGTAAATGATTACAAAGGTGTGAACCACAACCAGTATCAAATACCCACGTTGTGGTACTAGCTTAGTTTATGTCTATCATATAAATATTGGAAGAAAAAGAGTTTGCTAACGTCACACATTCAACTACTTTATCACCCAACCATTCAGGATGATTTCTTTTCAACTTCGTCTTATCCTTAACACATAAAGTTAAGGGCAAATTCTCATTTGTGACGGAAGGTATCCGTCACAAGTGAGTGACGGATACCATTTCCTCTCATAAAATACCCATGTAGGGTGAGTGGAGAAGCACATGGGGGGTCCTACCTTTGTCCCCTCTACCCATTTCCTCTTACAAACGACCCGTCTTAAGATCCGACCCGTCACAAGCAAGACGCTTTGATTAATTTTAGACTATACAATGAGTTATTATAACTTGCGGAGTATGAGTCATTTGTGCCGAAATCGATTATTTGGCTATGCAGCATTTGATAAAGGCCATATTGGATTTCATTATTTTTTTAGTTAAATCATTAAGATTGAGGAAATATTCGGTTCGGATCGAGTTTGGGTAAGGTTGGATTATTTGGAAATTAAATCGGGATCATAGTTCAGTTGCTAAGGACGAGTCGCGGATGAAATTTTTTCAAATCGGATTACTTGCACAAGGGTAGTTTTGTCAAATTTATTTGGAATAATGGAAAATTAAGCAAGATGTAACATTTTTGGCCAATTTGTCATAATTCTTCACTTTTTTTTACCAATCTGACAAATAACTTTTTTTTTTTTTTTTACCAATTTGGTAGTTTGGCCGTATTCAGGGAGACTGATCTTGATTATATTGTTCTTATATTGTCACTTGTCCTTTATTTGCTGTTTATACCTTTTTTTCCCCTTAAATTGGTGGGTCGGTGGGGGTGATACAGTCATCACTCATCAGTGAGCTGGTATGTGTTTACCTGTGTTTTGGCCTCTGTGAATTGGCTCTAAACATTTGGTCATACTAAGGTAAACAAATGACCGGGACGGAGGGAGTACAAGGCAATTTCTTCCGGTTTCTAAAAATGAAAAATAATTACTTCGGACATAGGAAAGATTAACATCAAATTTATTCCCACCCCCTTCATCGCCCTCCCCCTCCCCCTCCCCCTACCCCTCCCCCATTTATTCCCTCTTTTTTTATCCAGCTAAAAGATATTCGTATCATGTGCTACGTTTTAATTTGATTGATCCTGATAGTTGGGGTTTGTTTACCTTTGTTCAGGACATCCAGTTGACTCCTCAGGGAGTGGCGTCATTAACTATCCCTCAGTCTCTTCTGCGCCACATGCAAGGAAACTCCATCCACTGCATTGCTTCGGGAGGTCAGTCCCCCAATTTCAAGTATTTTTTCTTTGCTCAAAAAGCCGAGGATTCGTCCACATTTTTGGTTGAATGCATCATCAACACATCATCTTGTAAAGCCCAAATAAAGATCAAAGCCGATGATCAGAGTACAACAAAAGCCTTCTCTGATACGTTTCAGGCAGCCTTGTCCAAATTCGGTATGCCCTAAAAGTAGAGTCTCCATACTTTTGCTTATGTTATAGGAAATGGGTTCCTATATTATATCTCTTCCTCTTTCCATGATGACTTTTTGTAGATCTAGATTGTTCATAGTTGTACAATGTGTGACATAGAGATCCTTTGCTCGAGTTGTAGCGTTACATTATTCTCCAATCGACTGTATCCTGTAGCACTTTTGCAGTACCATCAATTTTATCCATATGACCTAATAATTTTTTCGGCAACATTTAGTGTTAATTTCTAGTTGGATCAATGTGATTCAAGCTTCAATGGAAGTTTCAGTTGTGTCCCTGCTGAAGTTTTCATTCGTCCCTCTTTCCTCATGATCTAGTGGGGAAGCTGAGACCTGCCGTAAGCAAATCGAATTGATAGGTTTTCATGGACAATCGGAAATTTCACGAATTTTGTCCTTTGGCTCCTGCTAATATTACACTTATGACATTTAATCATCTGATGCAAAATTTCTGAATGGGCTATATATTCAACGTTTGCTGTGGTTAACCAGATCCGGCAAAGGTAATACCAAGCTGGGGTTAACATAGAATATATAATGTATTTCTTTTTTATTTTTTTTACAAGGACAACTGTTCATATAAACTATCGGGTTGATTTTTGTTGTACACATTTTAAATAATTACTTAAACACGTCAAATTTATATCCTAGAAAGTTTAAGTTATGGACTTATGGTTGTTTGTATTTTTAATAGTTTTGCAAATGAAAGAAAATCAGAATGGTCCCCTTGAGTAGGATCATATTCTTGCAGATGATAGATTAGAGTGCAATTCAACTACTCTCAAGTCTCAAATCATATACAAGTAATATATAAAAAAATAAGGATAGAGCAAAAATGCTTCAGGGTGCCGATAAAGCCACAATTATATTAATTTCATCGAATTAGTAGAGCATAATCCGGCTTCATGAAAAAACAAAAGATATCACTCATAGTATCCCATATACTTCCATTATAGATTATACAACAACAACACTCCGGATTTCCTTTATTTATTTACTTTCATTGTCATTCTGTTTCTTTTGTTTCTCGTTGACTAAATCGGTTAACTTACCGTTAAAATAGGTAAATGTATCTTTCCTAATCTTTATTACTAGCAAAAAATTTAGAATTTCGCAAGAATTTTTTCAATTATTAGAACAACATTAATTATGTACAAGTCTGAAATACTTTTTTATATAACTCACGTATAGATCAAATTCCATAAAGACACTAGAAAAGAATTCTCAACTACTATAGATGGCTTAGAGTAACAATCTAATGGTCTTAATACAAATTTTTATAGATAGTAAATTAAATGTAAAAATAATTAATGACAACATTTTAATTACAACTTTCTCCAACAGAGTCGTTTATCTATACTAGTAAGGATATTATGAAACAATGAGATTAGAGTAAAAATGGGTAATAATGTAGTTTTGACAGACATTAGAGTAGTAGTTCTCGTGACTTTTGAGAATAGGGAAATTCCTAAAGGCAGAAGAAACCAAATGCTTGTTTTTGTGAAGAAAATCATATTAAAATGGAGAAGATTACAACAACTAAAACCCCTTTAGTCCAAAAAGCAAGTTGTTAATGTGGGACAATGGGTGCATGTGAGTGTTGTAGGTCCAGATAATGACATGTTTTTGGTGACCATAGAATATGCAAAGAGAATGCTTTTCATCCCATGCTCTTTAGTCTTTCCCACCCAACCCAATATTATGTAACAGTAGGACGCCCTTTCTGCATAATCTATAAATTGTTGGATACGGTTTCCGCATAAACGGGTAATAATCTAAGCTCGCACTTTGGTGAAAGCTTGAAGACATTGAAACACAAATTGTGTTATCTACCTTGTTTTGTAGCAGGAAAATGTAGATTTGGTTACAACATTCATATTTTGATTCATTAATCCAGTGTTGAAATGTGGGACACTCTAGGTCTGTAGTCTGTACCCACATGGTCATGGAGCACAGGACAGGAGTATCAATCTTGTCAATCACGGACTTATCTCAGGAAATTGCCTTCATTTTCTAGCACTTGTACATCAACTGACAACGCATTTAGTTATTAGTACTACTAGCAACTAACGAGCACTTGTACTTTACCAACCTCTGTTTTTACCTTTCTATTTCTACTCAAGAGCAAATGTCCATACATTTATAGAAGACCGAGGTTCAAGACTCCGACTTACCGTATTTAGACGGGGGTTATTGCTTAGTTTGTGTCATTGCCAATCATTTTTCACTTAGAAACACAAGGACATAAGATTGTTACTAGCAAAGCTGCCTACAACCATGTCCTCCTCACTACCTCTACCACCAAAATCCAACCCTTCGGAAACCGCCTCTGCACCACAAGTACAATCAGCCTCCCCACCAACAACTGACGACGACATTCCTCCTCCTCCTCCTCCAACACCATTAATTATCCCAATACAAATCCCCTCACCATCATTATCCACCCCTCCACAAACTGCAACTCCTTCACCATTACTTGCACTTCCACCATTACTCCCTTTCGTAGTACCTTCTTCACCTCCTCCTACATTACCTCCTCTTTCACCCCCACTACTCCCTTCTCTATCGCCACCGCCTCAACCTCAACCTCAACCTCACCCTCACCCTCACCCTCACCCTCACCCTCAACCTCAACCTCAACCTCCTATAATTCCACCAATACAACATACCCCACCACCCACATTTACAACCCCACTACTCCCTTCTCTATCGCCACCGCCTCAACCTCCTATAATTCCACCAATAAAACACATCCCCCCACCAAACATTTCACCACCACTGAAAACTACCACCCCACCGAATATTTCACCACCACTAAAAACTACCACTCCACCAAATATTCCACCACCACCAGTACCAAAAATGAGCACTCCAACTACGACTATTTCACCACCACCATTGCTGACAAGACGGCAGAAACACGTGCCAACCAGCAGTGAACCCGAAATGCCAGCTGTGAGGCAGTCAAAGTCAGGTCCCACAAACAGCAGCAGTAAAGCAACAGCAGTACCAATAGCAGCATCAGCTGTAGTTCCAACAGAGCCCCCAGTAGCACTGCCAGTCCCACAGACGCCACGTGGCGGGGCGTGGTTCCCTGATGCATCAGCTCCCGCATCAATAATGCCTACCATTCCTGGTGTGCAGAATTCTCCACCTTCAGGTCAAGTAAGTCAAGTTCCGAATTCTGGTGGATCAAGTAGCTCTGCAGTTGGGTTGGTTGTTGGAGGTGTGTTGCTTCTTGTTTTGGGGGTTGTGTTTGGCATTTTGGTTGTATTGTGCAGGAGCAGAAGGAAAAATAATAGATTTGGTGATGATGGTAAACCTAAAATGCATGCATCTTCATATAGGGGATTTCAAGGTTTGTTATCGACTGTATTTATTCACTGAATTTATTCTTTACTGTTAGAGTGTTAGGCATTCATACGCTGACTTCATTGTTTGAATTGACGCTCTGTTCAGATAAAAATGCACTACCTCCGTACACCAAGCAGGGTCCGAAAACCCCAGGCTACCAAATTCCAGTTAATGCAACTACTTCTCATGCACATTCCCCAGTTGTTGCAGGTCTCACTCCTGGGGTCAGGACTTTCACGTATTATGAGTTGGAAGCAGCCACCAGTGGATTCTCAGATAACAATCTTCTTGGACAAGGCGGATTTGGTTACGTTCATAAAGGGGTTCTTTCCAATGGAAAGGAGGTTGCTGTCAAACAGCTCAAAATGGGAGGAGATCAGGGAGAAAGAGAGTTTCGGGCTGAGGTTGATACCATTAGTCAAGTCCATCATAAGCACCTTGTTTCCTTGGTTGGCTACTGCATTTCGGGTCCTGAGAGATTGCTTGTTTATGAGTTTGTCGCTAACGATACCTTGGAATTTCATTTACATGGTAACTTCACCTCTCATTTTTTCTCTGTTCATTTCAAATTTAGCGAATTGTTTTCACTTTCAGTTGCAGTATTATCTAGAATAACTGAAGTTCTGGATCGCAGGAAAACAGGAGCCTGTAATGGACTGGCCTACTAGATTGAAGATCGCGATAGGATCTGCAAAAGGGTTAGCTTATCTACATGAAGACTGTGAGTTTTTAATGTGACTAATCCAATAATGTATAATTCTTGTGATTTTCTACATATTATAAATTCAGAAAACATTTAACATGTTGCAGGCAGTCCTTCCATTATTCATAGAGATATTAAAGCTGCTAACATCCTTCTGGACTGTAACTTTGAGGCAAAGGTTGGAAAATCACCCCTTTTCAATTGGTTGCTCTTCAAAATTCTTAAATATGATTCTTGCTTACACTATTTTTGCAGGTCTCCGATTTTGGACTGGCGAAAATTTTCTCTAGTACTAATCCCTCTGCTACTCACATGACAACTCGGGTTGTTGGGACTTTTGGGTAATGGTTTCTTTTATTTTGAAAACCAATAATGAAATTGTATTAGATAATTTGCATCACAGCCTAACCCTTGTGAAACACACGGAGAGGTTATTTTGAAATTTGAATGACCAATAATGAAAATAGTATAGAGAATTCGCATCAACTGATTGTTGCATCACAATACCAAAATCGCACAGTTTAGTTGACCATTTTGCATTATTCATCAGTCAGATTGTCAGAATGAAATCTTATCTTGTTTCAACTCTCTTTTATGTAGGTATCTGGCTCCAGAATATGCATCAAGTGGTAAGGTTACAGATAAATCAGACATATATTCGTATGGTGTCGTGCTTCTTGAGCTTATTACAGGTTGCCCGCCCATCAGTAACTTTGGACCTGCTACAAATGGAAGTTTAGTAAATTGGGTTAGTACTCCACATCAAACAATAATGTATTTTTTCCCTGTGATATTATTAGTGAGACCTTTTCATTTGTATTGCTACATATATATAGGCTCGTCCCCTCCTGGCACAAGCTATTGCTGATGGAAATTTTGACGCACTGGCTGATCCACGGTTACAAAATAACTATAAAATGGATGAAATGGTTAGTATGGCATCTTGTGCTGCTGCTTGTGTTCGCCTCTCATCATGGCGCCGACCAAGAATGAGCCAGGTACATCTTACACTAGTATGGCTGAATCTTGAATCGAATCATAGATAATGTTGAGAATGTTTTTCGAGTAAGTTTAGGAAATAAAATCCAGACCACACTTGCACACAAACCAGTTGATTCGAGCCTTGGCCTTTTTTTGGTGCAACGTATGGTATTAAAATGATATCGCTTGCAGATGTCACTAGTATAACATAATGATCACAGCCAATGCTACAGCAGCTTCAAGTTTCATCAAATGAGTAGCATCTTTCCTTTTTTAAAGTGAAATTTTGAGTTGATTTCATATGTTTTTGCAGTTTTTTCACAAATACGTACACCATTGCTGTTGGGGTTTTTGGTACAAATAATATAAAATGCAAAGACACAATATTTTGAAAAGGTCATTACTTGACATAGAAAAAGGATTGAAAAAACACGATCAAATTCTTGATTCTAAGCAAGCTATGTGGAAATACAGGTGATCCGAGCCTTGGAAGGAAATCTGTCAGCATCAGAACTTGACGATGGAGTAAAAGCAGGACACAGCCCAAAGCATTTTCCATATGAAAACTTAGGTTTTGATGCGCGTGACTACATAGATGATATGAAGAGGATGGCACTTGAGAGAAGGTATAGTGATGACGCTAGTGACTATGATCTTAACCCCTCTATTTCAAGCACTGATACTACTCAACTGATCCGCTAAACGAACAATTTGAGAGTTCTAGGATCTTTGTTAGGAAACGAAGGGGTTGTAAACTTGTAACCAGCTTATTTCAGGTTGAATTTTCTGGTAAATACGTCATTTTTTTATACTAAAATTCTAGTCCTAAATTCTTTGAGAGAATTTGACTTCTCAAAGTGATGAAGAGAAATTATTCTTGCATGGTTTGGATAAGCATGTTGAGATGTTGTATATGATGCAGTTTAGTTAGTATTTCTAAGTATCTTCTAAAAACATACTGGTTCCTTGTCTGATGTTTCATCCTGAATTATGAATTTCGAGTAAGTTGATGCAAGGTGCACCGAGGCCTATAGAATTATCAATGACGACTGAGTGTGACCGAAATCTTTTATCATGGTATTGAGGGAGTAATAGAGTTTGCGTACATTGCTCAAATAGAAAAAGGCCGAGTTAATTTTGGACTGTTGATATTCCCTGTTGGTACAACATTACACTAGCCATTCGTTAGTGCCTCAATGATAGATAGATTGTTATGAAAAGTGCATTGCAAGATGCATGACATGACAACTTGACAATACAAGAAGCATTTTCAACTTATTTCTAGGCTGCATCAATCCAAGAAGCAGAACAAGTTGATAACTGACTGAGAGGTATATAAAGAAAATTGGCAAGTTGGAGGATAGGCCATACACCGCCTTGATCAATCCAAAGCCAAACAAGGTTGTTGCAAAATTTTCAACTCGATCGTTTCCAATTGACAGAAAGGTCAAGGCGTTTACGACCCTGACGAACACCTGAACTAATCTATTAGAGAAATTAGTCAAAGATAATATTATGGTTATCGTAATATTATCTAGAATATTTTAGGAATATTCTCAACGTATTCTCCGAGACCTCTACTATATATTGTAAGCTATTCTATCAATAACAATTACCTCATTCAATTACATATAATTGTTAACATGGTATCAGCCTAATCAATCATCTCAAAACCCTTCCGCCTGCCACAATATCGTGCTTAAACTGCCGGTCGGAGATGGCTGCCTTAAACCATCTCCGGCGGGGCGGGTATACAGTTTATTGTCGTCGTAAATCCCCCCCTCTCTGTTCAATTAGAAATATTATATTAAATTTAGATTAATACTAATAAATAAATGCCAGGTTTCATCTGCGTACCATCTCCACATGCTCAGCATCTCACTTTCCCAGATTTTAAATTTAACACATCAAACCTTTAATCTGTCTGCCCGTATTTTTGTTCAAGCTTTAAAACTTAAAAACACGATAAATCATCAATTGCTAGGAACGTATATTCTCATACGAGTTTTTGGAATTGATTTGGTTCAACTTCGTAATGTTTAGTCAAATTAATCTTGTTCCTTTATCTTAAACAAGTTTGACCAAATTCCACTTAATTATGAGCACGCTAATGCTTTGAATAAAAGTTCTTCTAACTTCTAAGCATAACTTTTAGTCTTCCATCCGACCCACAAGTCCAGAACAAATGTAACATATGAGAAAATGGAGAGTTTAAGAAAAGGTGGGGAAAAGAGGGATCATCGGCGAGGTATGTAATCGTGGGTTTAATTGTTGGCTAGTAGGTGGACCATTTAATGAGATTTTGTGTAAATATCAAATGGTCGACAGCTTGGTAATGTTGTGGACCAAATAAAAAATGTTACCTTTGGTGTGGATCGTCCGTTTATATTACCTTTGGTCTGGATTGCAATTATACGTTTTAGTAGTCTTTGTATCTGATTGGCCGATTCCAACTACCTATATTTACTCTCGAATTTTACATTTTATGAACCATAATTGCGTGGATTTGCCTAACTCATAAGGTTATAATTTAAGATACATTTTACTATGAGGTTTCTTTAAATTATGATTACTATAAAATTTGACGATCAAATTATGTGACATATTCGCTCCTACTATTGCCTTTACTACTCTCATTGTTACAAGTCTTACAACTATAAGTATTACTTTTACTCTCGCTGTTATTATTGTTACTTCCATTAGTATTGTTACTTCACTACTTACGCTACCCAAATAAATTTCAGTACTTTCGTTGTTACCATTGTTACTTCCTGGTTGTTACAATTGTTATTTTCACTACTTCAATTGTTACTATTGATACTTTCACAGTTTCACTACTATTATTGCTAGTTTCACCAGGAATTCCAAACCAGATTATTCCAGGGAACGTGAGACTCTCTTTCTAATCATCTTAATGAATATGGATATTTGAAGCATCTAGCATTTGTTCAATAAAATCCAAAATTGACTGAGTCATATGCATTCTTTAAATTTACTTTGATCAGGCACCTAAAAGATACAAACTTCGTATTGTATAGTCTCACAATATCTTGACAGATCAATATGTTCTCAATTATGTTTCTCGCTTTAATTAAACCACCCTGATTAGTACTAATGATATCAGAGAGGACTACAACATGTCTGGTATATAGAATTTTTGAGATGGACTTATATAGAACATTACAACATGTTATAAGCCTAAATTGAGTAACATTAATATGAAGTATATCACATTTAGGCAAGAGAGTAATAAAGGTATGATTCACTTGTTGCAAAAGTCTCTCAGAGTGGAAGAAATCAAGCAGAGCAGAGCACACCTCATAACCAACAATAGTCCAAGCATCCTTGAAAAAAGCACTTGATAACTCATCTGGACATAGGGCCTTGTGATTAGGTATGAAGACTATGACATCTTTTACCTTATTTTTTTTAAATGGAGTCAACAAAATGTCCCAGTGATCCTGGGTGCAAGTATTACCCACCTGCACTAGAGCAGCCCTAACTTTGGTAGTAGACTCTACCGTCCAAGTAACTGCTCATAATATCTTAGAAAAGCTTATTGAATATGATAAACATCAGTGTGTAATATTACCTTCAACACCATTAATTCTAAAGACTTTGTTTCTAGTACTCCTTCCTTTCATAATGCTATGAAAATACTTGGTATTATTGTCACTTTTTATTAACTTAGGTAGATTTAGATTTTTACATAAGGAAACTGCCACAAGCAGATTGTAATTCTTAAACCTTGGCAGCTTCTCTTTCTTTTACAATTAGATCAGGATAAGTTGGGTTCAACTTGATATTACTTTGAATATAATCCAGAATTTTCCAAGCATGAACAATGTTATTTTCAATATCAACAAAAAGTTTTTTGTTCAGCTCCTTCAATGGTTTCAAACTCTTTAGCTTCATCACAACTTTAAACATATTGAAATTGAAATATTTGAAACTTCTCCTGCCCTCAATATTGTTTATAGAGGCTTGAACTAAATAAGGGCTCATTGTAAAAGTTAGCATATGAATCAACTTTAAATTGGAGTCATTCTTGGTTTACAAGATCTCTACTTAGCCTTGAATACACCATGGTAGTAAGATCCTACTTATTGTTTCAAGTGTATAAGGACTCAATAGTAGGACTATTAATTAAACTACAATAATCAATACAAGTTTGAAAATCTTCCATTTTTTCTTCACTGGTTTCCCACATGGTCTCTTAATAGGACATAATACACACTTTAAATCCCCACACAAGATCCAATGATCACTAATAACATCAGGGAATGCAAATAGATCTTCCCATAGAGACTTCTTTTCAGTAGCATCAATGAGTATGCAACTTGATAGAAAAGAAAAGGAGTGATGAGGAAAAAAAAGAATAACAAGTGGATGAGGAAGATGAAGGATACTGACAAGGGTAAAGTCGTATCACCTAACTAAAGTAAACCTATAGTACTACTACCAAATAGTTAACAGTAAGAAAGTTATCGAATCCACAAGGAGGCAGTACTAGGTACTTATCTAGTTTGCTAATATTTAAAGTGTCTTAAGGTTACAATTTCTTGAAGGTTTTGATTGATTTTCTATAAACTAATTACGATGTAAATTTAAGGGCAAATTCAAATATATTAAGAGAGTCTAGGGATCGGGTTCACTAGGTCAGTTATCCGGGGATGTAATTCAACTATTATAAGGTCAATCATATTATCTAAGGTCACAAGATCGGCCGATTCAATTATGCCCTTTAGATCTAGAATAATATGCAATCGCTATAATTAAATTATCTCTATCTGATTTTCACAACCTATATTAGTCTTAACCCGGTCGGTGAAAATTCTAATTTGCTAGACTAATTAACAACTTTGGCCTAAATTGATTAATTAGAAGCAGAACAATAAACAGATGATAATTCACGCGATATTACGAACAATTAAGCAATTATTCCAAAACCAAACAAGGTTGTTGCAGCAACTCAACTCGACCGTTTCCAATTGGCAAAAAGGTCTCCACATGCTCAGCATTTTCCTAACTTTCCCAGATTTTAAATTTAACACATCCAACCTTTAATCTGTCTGCCCGTACGTTTGTTCAAGCTTCAAGCTTAAAAAGACGATAAATCATCAATTATTAGGAATGTAAATTCTCGTACGAGTTTTTGGAATTGATTTGGTTCAACTTCGTAAATGTTTAGTCAAATTAATCTTGTTCCTTTATCTTAACCAAATTCCACTTAATTATGACGAATTATTAGCACTAGGGTTGTTCAACCGTGCGGGTCGGCTGGGTCTGGACCGGGTCAGTGTGGGGGGACCCGGACACGGCCCCAGTTGGGGCGTGTCGGGCTAAAGGTGGCCCGGGGGCGGGTTTTAGGCGAGCCTTAGGTGGGCCTGGGCGGGTTCGGGTCGGGCCGTGGGATTTGAATGACGACAGATGTAACACTCCACCTACTAAAGAGCCTTCAAAATGACCTTCCCTAGCCAGTTAGGGTGCCACAACCTCGGTTGCCCGAGGTAGTGCATATCAAATAAACAATAAAAGAACACTTGTTAAAGTTTAATCATAGTAGATTACAAAAGAGTTTAAAACCAAATCCAAAGCCAAAACTATCAAGATAACATAATTCTACATAGTTCAGCAGAAGCTAAGCAGAAAGACTCATCATGATCACCAGCACATCCTCAAGCTAGCTCAACAACAATCACCTGTCAAGTACTGCTCACCTTTCGTCGGCCACCGAATAGATCATAGCAAAGAGACAAACAACAACACCACCAAGTCAGTACTGATATACAATCAATAACATCAATAAAGCATACACAATGATACACCACCAGCTCCGTCCTCCAACTCTACATCCACCTTTCAAATTGGATTACCCAACGCAACAAGTATTCCCGCCACCAGTGGGGGACCGCAGCCAATCCCCACCTAAGCCTCGCTCGACGCACGAGCGAACCCGGATCATTAATGTGCACACACCCCTCCGTGATGGGAGTCACGGGAGGCGATACTCTGGGGTGAAATCTCTCTCCCAACGGCATCACAAAACACAAATCAACATCACCACCACCATCATCAACAATCAATATCACCACCATTATCATCATTATCAAGATCATGTAAACAAGGCATAACAAAAATTGATTAGGGAAACCCTACCTCGATAGTAACAACAAATCCAATCACAAGCAAGCACTACAATTGATCCTCTACGATGTCGTCACCTAGAACAATGTATGAATACTATCACTAACACAATAATAAACCTGAATATCCCTAATCCCAAACTGATCTAGAGTTTAAGACAATATTAAGATTGTAATATAATTTAATAATAAGCAATACTTACAATAGACGGAAGTGTGTGCTCTAGAAAATCCGACTATCTAACAATCAAGGCTTGATGAAAGGTGATTAGGGTGATTAAGCAAGTGAAATGATGTTTTCTGAAATGTTTAGCGTTGAATGAAATATTATATAATCACCCTATAATTACCCTAATCCAACCATTTAGTTTCCATAAAACCAAAAGTCACTCGATCAAGTGAAAGAAGCACTCGACCGAGTGCAGCCTACTCGGTCGAGTACATCGTATACTCGGCCGAGTGCACACACTCAAGAATGTCAGTAAGACTGACTCAGCAAAACACTCGGTCAAGTAGCAAGTACTCGGCCGAGTGCACCCAACACTCGATCGAGTTCCTAAGCAAAGGAAATATGGAGTATTACAACAGGTCGGGACGGATTGGTGCGGGTCGGGTTGGGCCGGATTAATATTGACCCGTGAGGTGGACCGGGTCGGGCTGACCCGCACTTTTGGACAACTCTAATGAGCACGTTAGTGCTTTGAATAAAAGTTCGTTTAAGAATAACTTTTACTTTTTCCTCCAACTCAGAACAAAGGTAACATATAAAAAAATGGAGAGTTTAAGAAAAGGTTGGAAAAAGAGGGGTAAAGAGGTAAAAAATTGGAGGGGCATGTTATTGTGAGTTTAATTGTTGGTTAGTAGGTGGACCATGTAATGAGATTTTGTATAAATATCAAATGGTCATAAGGGCTACTTGGTAATGTTGTGGGCCAAATAAGAAATGTTATCTTTGGTGTGAATCGTCCATTTTTATTAAGTGTTACCTTTGGTCTGGGTCGGATGGAGTATTATTTTTCAATTATATGTTTTAGTAGTTTTTGTACCTGATTGGCCGATTCCGTCCAGACTACCTATATTTACTTTCAGAGTTTACATTTTATGAACCATAATTGCGTGGATTTGCTTAACTCATACGGTTATAATTTAAGATACATTTTACTATGAGATTTCTTTAAATTATGATTACTATAAAATTCGACGACCAAATTATGTGACATATTTGCTCCTCCTATTACTTTCACTACTCTCGTTGTTACAAGTCTTACAGCTATAAGTATTACTTTTACTCTCGCTCTTACCAATGCTACTTCCATTAGTATTGTTACTTCACTACTTACGCTACCCAAATAAATTCCAGTACTTTCGTTGTTACTATTGTCAATTTCCAGGTTGTTACAATATTTATTTTCACTATTTCATTTGTTACTATTGTTACTTTCACAGTTTCAATACTATTAATGCCAGTTTCACCAGGAATTCCAAACCAGATTATTCCAGGGAACGTGAGGCAATTTCTTTCTAACTCTTGGTAATAGTATACCTAGAAGGATGTGCATTCCATTGACCCGCAGTATATCCCATTATAAGTTTGTCCTAAACCTTACAAATAGTCTTCCAAGTCCAAGATGTATGAGTTTTAGACTTTTAGGTGAATAAGAGGTCCTGTCTTCACCTTTTATATAAACACGACTCTCCCATTCGACCCATATACTATCAGGTTTGGTATATATCCATCAAACCAACTTGTCAATAACGGCTACATTCCAAGTGTAGCTGTCTTTAATGCCTAAACCTTCTTCACATTTAGGGACACACACCTTTTTTCCCAACTAACCATAGAAGACCTTATATATTCAGTGGACACATCCCAAAGATAGTTTCTACAAATAAAATCAATTATCCTTAAAACTCATATGGGGATCACAAAATAGTAGCCCAATAGTTGTACTAGGAAGATAGGGCACATTTCATAAGAGTTACTATGTCAGAGTAGGATAATTTCTTTGCACCAAAGCCCCTAATCCTTGCAATAACATTGTCAATAAGCACTGTGTAGTGTTTCACATTGAGCATGCTAGTAGAATTAGGCACACCCAAATATTTAAAAGGAATTGTACCTTCATTAAATCTAGACACTTGTAGTATATCAGCCTTAACAGAGTTTGAGACACCATTAAAATAGTTATTAGACTTCATAGTGTTCATATATAAACTTATGGCTATAGAAAAGCTGGCAAAAGCTCTGGGCATGACCATAAGTGTGAGAGTTTTAGATGTCCACAAATAGGATGAAATTTGAAGTTCATTGTACTTGTGACATGGCTTCAAATTCTACTGAAATATTTCATGGTTATGGTGAACAAAAGGGGAGAAATTGGGTCTCCCTATCTTAATCCCTTTATACCCTTGAAGTAGCCAAAGTTCATATCATTAAGGACTAAGGAATCAAAAGCAGACCTTACCCACAGCATAACCAACTTAATGAATCTTGTAGGGAAATTTGAAGCATCTAGCATTTGTTGAATATAATCCAAATTGACTGAGTCATATGCCTTCTTTAAATCCACTTTGATCAGGCACCTAAAAGATACAAACTTTCTATTGTATAGTCTCACAATATCTTGACAGATCAATATGTTCTCAATTATGTTTCTCTCTTTAATTAAACCACCCTGATTAGTACTAATGATATCAGAGAGGACTATAACAAGTCTGTGTAATAC
>JAOWBH010000032.1:541285-551864 GCA_028566215.1 Silene coronaria
CATGTTATAAATCGGTCGTCTCGGCCGATACTTTCTTGTTTTCAATTTGCCCGATACATCTCGGGGTATCTCGTATCAGCGGCCTCCGATACCGATACATCTCGGGCGATACGATACGTATCGGCCGAGATTTAAAACCATGGTTCAGCATAGAAAAGATTTGAAAATTCTCTCTTGAGGAACAAATAAATTACTCCCTCCATCCATTGGCAGCGTCTACATTTCCTCTTCAGTCCATCCCAAAATAATGGACATTCGTAAATTTAGTAAAATATAAAGTGAAATTTTCATACTATGGTAATTAGTTAACACTTTAACTCAAATAGTAGCAAAGAGTAGGCATAATTTATCAATTCAAGAACTGATAACGAAATTTCATTACAAAACCTTACTTATAAGTTATAACCACTAGTAAGAAGGAAGTACTAGATTTAGGGTGTATTGAATAGAAAAAGAGCTGGGTGGGAAGAAGGGAAGGGAAAGGAAAGGAAGAGAAGAGTAGGGGAGGGGACAATCGAGAGATGAATCTTTTCTCCATATCTTTTTTTTGTTGGAGAGAGTAATTATTTTCAAAGGAGCAAAATTGAGGGGTTTATTTTCCCCTCTCAAAATCCCTCTAGTTTCATTTTGCTAACCAAACAAAGGATATTGGTTTCCTTTGTTTCCCTTCCTTCCCTTTTCCTCCAACCCCTTTACCCAAAGAAAGGGTTCACAATTATAAAAGGTATATGAGTGTTTGAATCTCTATGAAAATCCACATTTTGAACCTAAACTTCTCTCCCAAAAAGCTTAAACCCAAACTCACAGCCTGTGTTGGCCGAACCTCTGATCTCACTCCTACAAGCCCAGTTTGCAAATTACAAAAGAAAGGCGAAGACGGCAAATGTTCATTTGTCAAGCCGATCAATGGGAATGTATCTAAAGACCAATTTGGAACACAGAGATAGCCGCATAACTCTATAGAGAAAATTGGAGGGCGGGATTCTGCAGGTTGCTATAAAAGGCAGGCAATTTAGCCAGCTTATGAAGGGACAAAAATATGCGAGACGTATCAAGTGGCCATGAGATACCTAAAGCTGCCTTGAATATCTGCACATCGGGTTTTTCAAATCCAACTTCGGAAGATATTACAACAGCATCAAACCTTACAGAAAAAGCAAAAGAAAGGAATTATTACACATGGAAGTAAATTTCTATTTGTATTAGCAACATAGAGGATATAACAACATACTTACAAGTCTAGTACATTAAGGTCCTTGAGTAGCTTCCTCAACCGGGTATCGAAGTTTGATACAACAGCCAGCTTAACTGCAATCAGAATCACAATATAAGAGAAACATAAATACTCAATAGAGAAGTCATTAGATTGAGAAGTTTAACTGAAATTCTTGATGATTTATAAGACCTCCAGCATCTTTGAGGAGAAGCAATATCTTGTGGGTTCCATTTGGAAGATGCCAAGCATAACCATTTGCATAATACTGAGACAATAAAACACCTACATAAGTATTAGCATAAGGTGAAATTTGACAAAATGAAAAACACAATCTAAATTGCGCAAAGAAACTAAGAGAACTAATAAAAAAAAGGTTAGTTTAGAGAGAGAATCTCTCTGGGAAAGCGATCTCATCTTCCTTGCCGGTAATGGGTTGTCCGCAAGGCCGTTAGGCCAAATCTTATCAACCAGAAAAGTCCTCTACTTCTCTAATCATAGATAAAGATATTTCTTCTCCTTTGGTCCCATCTGTGAATGCTGAAGAATTATCTCAAGATGTTATTTCTGGTTCAGCAATCAATCTAGTGCCCCTATCAATTCTATCTCAGATGCTGCTGTTAACCCTAATTTAATTGGAGGTCAGGCTAATAATGTTCAAAAACCTTCTTGGAGAGAACAGATTTTTGCTAAACCTAAGGTGTGGAGCTACATATTGTGGACTCTCTCCATTCGGAGGAGGTCCTTTGACATTGAGGAGGAAATTAAATATTGGTCTCTAACCTTAGTGGGTCAATTCCTAGGAAGTAATCTGTTATGTGCATAATTGATTGATTACTAAGCAAGATGAGCTGGCACCTTATAACAAACTAATAACAGAATTAGGAGAGGACAGCTGGAATTAGTTAAATAACAGCTGGAGTTCAGTTTGTTAGAAGTTGTTAGGAGTAGTTGGAGAGAGGGTCATTCCTTTAGTATAAATAAGCATATCAGTCATTCATTTGAGAACATCGATTATAATATTCATTCTTCCATTTCTCTCTTTCAATTCCTCAATCTTGTAACATTCAATCATTCAATAATAATAAACTTTTGGCTCGATTGTTTTCTATCAATTAGCAATCCTGCAATTGTTTCTTGGATTTCTTCGATTGATTCCTAGAAGTCTATTCCATAACCAAGATTATCTCAGCCTTTCAGGTGGAAGATTTTGTAGCCAAATTCTGGAATCATGTGACCGAGCCAAAAGTTCTCGATCAAAAAAAGGCTGGTTCAATTTTGGCTTTGACTCGGGGGAAGATCTCAATAAGGTTCTTAGAAGGGGATGCTGGAGTTTGGGTGGGAACTTGAAAGTATGCTAGTGTTGTAGAAACGGAGCACTACCTTTGGTAAGGAACTTGATAAAGTGTCTAAGGTTCCTGAACTCAATGTTTTGGCCATACTTTGGGTGAGATCGGCATTGTTACCTGATAGACTTCTTCAAAATAGTCATCATCTTCACAACCAGTGGCTTGAGAAACAACAAGCCTCCAGAAGGGTCTGCCATCACCCTGTAGCCATTGCATAACATTCAGATTCACAAGGGTCTCCGTATGTATACATATATAAAATCATGTGTGTATGTATGTACCTGATAACGAAGTTTGTCCGGCCATGGAGACGAGAAGGCTCTCTTGAAACCTTGCTTTATTTCAGAAGGAGACGCATGTATACCATATTTAAGCCCAATTTGAGCATAAGTGTGTTCAACAGGTTTACTAAGCTGCAAAAGTGTACCCCCAGCATCCAACAACAATCCATCAAACGCTTTGTTCTTCTTCTTCTTCTCCTTCTCTGAGTTCATTAAATTATTACTAAGACAATTAATTATGAGAGATGTTGACAAATGGAATTAATAAACCATTTACCTGAATGCATCGCCAAACTTGAATAAGGAAGCAAGGGATAATGCTTGGATTTGGTTATTTCAGGATATTTTAGTGCTCGGATTTTGTTGTAGCGTCGCATCATGCTTACCCCCATTTCTGAGTCTGAGTGTCGCCACTCGTCTAAATCAAATTCCCTTTTAACTTATACTAGGTGGAATGCCGCACGGGCCATTTTGTACACTTGTTTCTACACAAATTATTATTTGTGACAGATACTATCCGTCACAAGGTGAAGACGGATAGTTCTCTTTCACAATATGCAAGTGAGCATATTCATTTCTTCCACTTGCCTTATTTATTGTGAGAGGGACATTGTCCGTCTTCACCTTGTGACGGATAGTACTATCCGTCACAAACAAGACTGTTGTTTCTAATACCTTCGGCTATATAGTATTATACTAGATAGTATCCCGCGTTTCGCGCGGCCTGTTTTAAATTTCATTATTATAATTGAAAAAAAATATTTAATTCATATATAACCTTTAATATTTTCGTATAAATAAAAATAATAAATTAACTTTTATCAAATTAAATATTTGTAGGTTTAACTTTCATGTTTTAAAATAAAATACATACAATTTTAATTAAAACTAATAAATGATCATCAATTATGCAATAATCACCGTTTTATAAACAAATTTGTGACTGATCAAACATCATATTAATTAAAATAAAATTTATTCGAAGAATGCAACACTCAGCATTTAAGTTCTCAAATAATATCACTTTACGATAGGGCTGTCCAAAAGTTCGGGTCAGCCCAGCCTGACCCGCCTCACGGGTCACAATTGACCCGGCCCCAACCCCGGGCCGTGTTTGGGTCTCATTTTTCACGGCCCGACCCGTCTGACCCGGACCCGCCTAAGGCCCGCCCACAACCCCTCCCTGCGGGGCACCTTTGGCCTGATCCGACCCGACCCGTCCCCAACCTGGGCCGTTCCCGCATACCTCCCACCCCAACCCGGCCCGGACCCGGCCGACCCACAAGATTGAACAGCTCTACTTCACGATACGATATGTTCCAACTCAATTAAATTTATTCAAAATGATGTGAATATAATTTTATGCAATTTTATATTTTTTGTATGACATTAGATATTTAGGTATCAAACATACATAGTGCATACTCAACTTTATTCAAATATTTTGACTGTGTCTTTATTCCCAAGTCAACCTTAGTCCAATTTTGATTCCACGGTTCAACCTAGTTTTCATTGCTTAAAAAACAGTGCAATTTTTTACGGCAAAGATTTGAATCATTTGATACAACATATCAAACCTAAAATATACTAAAAACTTGCCATGCAATACTATACGATCAGTTTGCTTGAAATTGCCGCAAAATGATCACTGCTCTTTCCATAGACAGCTTCCGACCGCTTTTTTACCGGAAAAAAAAATGAATTCCAGCATATACAGTAAAAGATCCGACAACGTATCTTTTATTCCCATAAAATTTCCCAGTCTACCTTCACAAGTCACAACAACATCAAGATTGTATCCTCGTGTTTCATGTAGAACAACCACGGAAAGAACAAAAACCCCGAAAACTTAAGTTACAAGCCAAAAACGGGTCTAGCCGTCTAGGAGCCAGTGACATACATTAATCTTTAGTCTAAAAAAAACAGTAACAGCAATACAAAAAAGAAAAGATCGATCAATTGCTTTGAAACCGGGAAGTTACCAGGAAGTAACAGGCAGTAACAGCTCAACTGAAGGAAGTGTCAGCAAATGAACTCATTCAATACTTTTGCCATTTTGTTCGCCAACCACATAATTGCGAATAATTTCCATGGCTAGCTGATGGGCAGTTTTGTTTTGTAGCTTTGCGAGTTCCTCTACGGCTAGGTACGTATCTTTATCTGCAAAAAGCTTCAGGTTGAATCTCCCAGTTGTTTGTGGTACACCTTCCCAATTATCTACATATTCTTGTAGTTTCTCAAAGCCCTATAAGATGAACCGAAAGTTAAGCAAGTTGATCGGAGAAACTTACGTGAGACCAACCCATCAACTGTGAAACTTCATATACACAGGTATATGGGTTGGTCTCGTATATGAGACTGTCTCATACTACGTTCACTGTTAAGAAACAAATTTTGATTTCTACTTGTTAGTCGAGGACTAACCTTGCGGTTACTGAAATCACCAAAGGATTCTTTAGCTTTCCGGTTCCGTCTCCAGTGGTAAAATAAAGGCTCTAGAACTTTCTCTAGTTCTTGAATTTTGACTTTGTTCAGGAAGGTCTTAGCCAAGGAGGATTGATTAGGTGTACCGCCCAGCCAAATCTGTTATTGGCATGAAAATCGATTAGTATAACATAACAAACTGATAACTGATAAGTGCCGCATACGAGCCCATTGGTGTATCCATGGGTAATGATTCAGGGACTCGAGATGCCAGAAATAATTCCTTACAGATGCATTTGTCAAAATTTTGCTCTAAATCAAAACTTAAACTTGTACAGTCATCTTTGTAAAGTCAATAGGACATCAGATTTTGGGTCTGATAGTGAAACATAAATGAAAGTTCATTTACAATGTCTGAAAATTGGAGTACCTGATAACTGTTGGGGCCATCACCAACAAGCCCAAGCTCAGCCATGTAGGGTCGAGCACATCCGTTAGGACAACCCGTTATCCTTACTACAACAGATTCATTGTACTTGAGACCAACCTGAAATCAAAATATCTTTTTTCTGTAAGCTTTCAAATACATTTGTCATAGTCACTATTTAGTTCCCTACTACCAAGAGGACTCTTAAAAGAATTATTTAAACAAGGCATACCTTCTCAAACACGGCTCTAACCCGTTTCAATATGTCGGGAATTCCCCGCTCAGCTTCAGTTATTGCTAGTGGGCACATTGGTAAAGCAGGGCATGCCATGGCAGTGACATTTAGGGGATCGACGAGCCTAGGTTCCTGGATATCAAACCATAAAGAGCTCAATATACTAAAAGCAAATGCTAGTTCCACAAAGCCCCTTGACTAAGGTAGCTTAGTTAAAGGGGGCGAGGCACTAAGGCGATGAGATTAAATGTGAAGGCAAATGCCTTATGCGTACCGGGCACAGTACTTTTGCACACATTTATATATTTAACATATAATTTTGCACAACCACCCTCTTTTTTCAGATTTTAAGAGAACTAACAAATAACATGCATATAAAGCTACTTATAATGGGACAAAGGAAAAGGCATAAAAAGCCTACATGGAAAAAAATGGGATTTTGCATCCTCGTTAGCTGCGGCGTTGTGAAAATGGCTCACAGAAGGCACCCTCAAAAATTTGGGTTGGTGCCTTAGTGAGCCTTGAGCTTATGCACATCTGAACTAAGATTTGCAGAAAGGGAACGTAATGTAACCATATTCTATGCTAACTGTAGTAGGCATAATGTCCCGTCAAAAATCTTACCAGTAAACCACCCTGAGCAAGCATTGTAGTAATCGGACGCTTCCATGCACGGTTGATGTCGCAAAGGATGAGGTTTTGATTAGCGGTAATACGCACGTCCAAATTGTACTTCTCAATTACCTCCCTCAATGTTTTCTTCATTACGCCTTTTATACGACCACTATCAACATGAAGACCACAGAATAGATTTCCATCACCCTATTACAAATGACAAAGTGAGTGAAAATAGTTTCCACAAGGAATTCAGCTAAAGCTGACATCATGTTCATCTGCTACCCATTTCTCAGATAACTTCTGATCCCAAAAGAGGACTCACAGAAACTTCACAACGACCGGTATAGTAAAAGAGTACAGTGCTTAGCATATCATCTCATTTTGCGTCACCAGTTTAGTAGGAAAGATATATTCTTCTTTCATGTCAGTACCATATCATAAGTAAGCAAGTAACACTTTATCAGCTTTACAAGTAGCCCATAAGAGGCAATTTGTAATAATTTTTTCACACAAATCACACCAATATTTCAACTGTTTTATGTACTACTTGCTTTAAGACTATACTGCAGTGGAATAACATGTTTGACTTAGGATAAAAAAAAATCGAGGATTTTCAACTCCCACTGTTTTTACATCCCTTGATCTTTAATCCGTCGTGATTGTTTAAAGCAAAGAGGCAGCATATCAGGCTGAGGAATTAGTCACTTCCATAAGAAAACAAACATCCACAGCACACTAGATATGAATTAGGGAGAACAATATACCTGCTCGTGCCAACCAAGGAAACTCTTGAACTCCCACTCGGGCAACTCACGGAAGGGTTCAAATTTCTTTCCATAGTACTGTTCGACTACAGTTCTGAACTTCTCGATGCCCCATGAACTAATTAAATACTTCATTCTGCTATATTTGCGGTCATCTCTACGCCCGTTTTCTCTCTGAGTAACAACTATAGCTTTAATAGCATATAATATATCTTCCTTAGGCACATACCCTAATGGTTCTGCCAAACGAGGGAAAGTACTCTCCTGTCTATGAGTCCTTCCCATGCCACCTCCAACCTGATCCAAACATCAAGTAAATTGTTAAAACAGCACATAACAACATCATCCCACAGCTGTGGTGACAGCCTGAGTCAGGGCCGGGGGTGGGATGCACCATGCATGCATCCTTACCCCTCCATTATATTGGGGAAAGAAAAAACACAAACACACAAAAGGAGACACGTTTCGCTCACTTCCACCATAATCCAATCCGAAGAATACCGATTCTTTAGCCCTATTAGAAACGGAAAGTAAACCGGTATAACAACATATAAGCAAAAGAAGAATACCAGATAGAGTTTACAATCTTACATATATATTGAAACCCTGGGGCTCTCCATTGTCATCAGAAACAACGACAACACCAATGTCATTAGTGAGAAGGTCTACTGAGTTATCAGTTGGAACAGTTACAGCAATCTTGAACTTTCTTGGCAGGAATTGAGTCCCGTAAATTGGCTCTGGAGAATCTGGAAAATTAGTTCCATGGGAATTATCATTACGGGCTTTCACTACCTCCGGAGGCTCAGCTGTCATAAATTTCTCCCCATCCACCCACACATCATAGTAAAAACCTGATTGTGGTGTTAAGAGAGCAGCAATATTGTCAGCTGTCTCCTGGGCAAACAAGTAGTCTTTTCGAGCGAGTGGAGCAGGTGGGGCAAGCACATTTCTATTTAAATCCCCACAAGCACCAAGGGTCGAGCCCATGTTTCTAATAATGGTACCCATAACCGTCTTCATATTCTGCTTTAAAACACCGTGGAGTTGAAATGTTTGTCTAGTGGTTAACCGAAGAGTTCCAATCCCGAATTGATCAGCAAGATCATCCATCACCAAGTAAAGCTGGTTAGACACTTTTCCACTAGGGTTTTTGGTACGAAGCATGAACGAGTAAGATTTAGCGCCCTTCTCATTTCTATTATACTGTAGATAGCTCCCATGAAACTTGATCAACTGTGTAGCAGCCTCGTTAATGTTTGGAGCGTCAGTCATCATCTCCTCATTAAGAGGCCACCTTATGAAGTTACTTTGTTCTTTGAAGATTTCAACCTTACTACGTTTTGGCTCCACAGCAGTCTCAGGCTTTACAGGCTGCAATATTTCATACCCATTCAGCGTACAAATCAATAACACTCGTATAAGACGGTGTCACGTGCGAGACCACCCCAAATACTTGTATGCACTTCCTTTAATTAATGGTCAATGGGTTGGCCTCACATGTATAATACAGTCTCACACTAACCTCCATTTCTAGTTAGTCTCGCGTGAGACGGTCTTATCGAATATTTGTATGACACTAAAACATCCAAATACAACACTTATATTTCGGAAGAATTCTTTACTGCACAAGAAAAAGTTCTTTCTTTAATCCTAACAAGAAAAATGAAAAGTTCTTTCTTTAATCTTACCAAGAAAAATGACCCCAACTCAATAGACTCCCATGCAATTAAGATCCTCACCATTTATTTCTCTCCATTTCCACTCACAAACCCATTTAATAATATTTTCCCCTTTTAAACACTGTATCCTTTATTTCAATGTATAAATGTAAAACCGTTCCATGTTGCCAAGATGCAATCTAGGCCGTTAAAATGTAATGGACTCTCCATTTCTTTTCTCACCACAACCATCCGAATTGAAAACACTTCTCTCACCACAATTATCCAAATAACAGAAAATCAAAACAGTTTACTCATTCCGTTCTAATCATTTATTTATCTTTAATTAAAATACTCGCAAAGAATAAAAAAACGTAAACAAATGACTGGGAGGAAGTGAGTATTTCACCATCAAACCATAAATAGTACATAAAGACAGCAACTTTAGAACCCAAGTTACCTTTGATTAAAATACTCGTCGTAACGAATAAAAAAGGTAAACAAATGAATGAGACCGAACGAGTGTTTCACTATCAAACCATTAATGAAAACAATAATCATGTTAAATTCCCTAATCATCTGCCATTTTTAATAATAATAATAAATGAATTCAAAATTATAACTGAAAGATTGAATTATTACCGTAGAAACAGCTCGGATGACTGAAGAATTCGAAGAAGAAACGGAAAACAAAGGAACAAAACGATGAACAGTGATCAAACTTGATGATTTCAACCCATTAAAGGTCTGAATTTGAAGCTTTGGATCAGTAAAAATGGCAGTATTTGTTGCCCCAAACGACGTCGTCATGACTGATAAATCTCCCCAAAAAAAACACAATTAAAGAAAGGAAATCAACAAAAGAACAAAAACCCAGAAAAACCCAGGTTGTGAATTTGGGATTTGAAGGAGATTTATGAAGGAAAAAAGGAGAGAGAAAATGGAGGAGGAGGAGATACAAGTGGTACACTTCCACTACTATGTTGGATGGTGGCTATGAAATGTAGAAAAAGGAGAAAATTAAAGTGTTTTTTTATGAAAGAATCAATTGAAAAATTATGTTAAAAAATTATACGATAAAATGGTTCTCATGTGCATGCCACGGGACAAATATTTGAGGAAAGGAATTGTTGTCAACAACCACACGCGCTGGGGTAAGGGGTTGGTTAAATCAGACCAACTCAATTCGAATTTCGGGTCAAATTCGGGTCTAGAATTCGAGTGTCAGGTTGGGCCGAATGTTTATTGTTGCAAACTGATTATTATCCATAAATAACTTGATACTAGTTGACCCGAAAATGACTAGAGCCCGAAGTTTGCAGACCCGAAATGACTCGACCCGAAACGAAGTTTGCAGACCCGATTGACCCGTTTGTCAGGTCTAGTTTTGAGCATACTTTATCCGGTAAGCTCAAAAATGGTGCCGATCCAAGTCGGTGACGGTTCATAACCGACAACCTGATTAAGGTTGACCTGAAAAACATATTTGACCTGATAAGGTGACGAGATTACTCGTATTGTCATATGTTTGTGACCAAAGTCAACTCTACCTAATTTGACTCGAAATGATATGTAACCTCAGTCAACCCAATCTCTACTTTGACCCG
>JAOWBH010000032.1:551964-563941 GCA_028566215.1 Silene coronaria
AGCGCAATCTAAGCGTAGATAATCAGGAATCGTGAAAGGCAGTAGAAAATCAATTAAAACATGATCAAAAAATAGAAACATAAATTATGCACATTCATCAAATCATAAACAAAACTAAAAATAATAAAAATTAAGGAATCAATTAAACAATGAACAGTTAATCACATTGATCATTAACAAAAAGTTCAACAATAATTAAACTAAAGATTGATTAACAACATTATTATCACCGTCAATCAAAAACTATATTATCATTATATTGAGTGAAGATGAAGATAAGTACTCAATCCGTCTCAATAATTTGTTTACCTTCCATCAAAATACCGCTCACGAAGAATATAAAACGTAATCAAATGAGTGAGACAAAACTATAGAAGGAACACATCATAAACATAAATAAAATCTTCCATTAATCTTCCTTTGATTAAAATACCGCTCATGACTTAATATAAAACGTAAATAAATGATTGAGAGAGACGGAGTAAATCATAAACATCAAAAAAAATCTCCGATTAATCTTTCTACGTTGTATTCTCATCATCCCAATCATTTATTTACCTTTGATTAAACCGCTCACAAAGACTAAACAACGTAAACAAATAAACGAAAACTCTCAATCTTCATACACATGATCACACAATCCACACTGGCAAAAAAAATGCAACAAACACAGATTCAACATTCAACAATGTACTACAAGAATGAAATCGTACAGAATTCATCAATGATCAATAAAACGACGTCGTCGATGCCAGAACAAAAAGTAATAATAATAAACAACGTAAAACTGATAAATGAGAATTTGATAAAAGAGAGAATAAAGGTGAAAAAAAGAGAACCGACATTGATATACTTGTAAAGGAAATGTGTTAATTTGTTTTAGAAGCTTTCTTTCTCTTTTCCGTTACTCTTTGTTGTTTGTTTCTCTCTCTACTGGTTTTAGGGAGGAGAAGCGGATGCTATGGAGTTCACGCATCAAGATTGAAGAGAGAAGCTAGTTATTATGGAGTGTTGGTGGGTTAACCATGTCAGACTTTGTGGCCTTTGTGACACATCATAATATATAATCATTCTCTTATAAAACCGTCTTATAAAACATGATTGGCTGGGATCGGTTTCCTTTTGGTCTATACGGTTTACCATCTGATTAAGGTTGGATTCGAGCCGGTTGTATCACTATGACAGTAAAATTCATCATGAATTTTACACTGCTGCATTCACAATACTTCAATTCGAGACATTTTGTTAAATTAAATTAGAATAACCCTTACCTTTTGTTCTAAATGCTCATGATGGTGAGTTAAGATTAATAAAATTGAATATTACATGTATTTTAGATGTTTGTTAAGTATTTGCCTTTAATTAATTCAATTGCTATTATTGATTGGTCTAATATAACAATTAGATCATGTATATTAATAATTTTGTTTCAATATAAGTCTACATTATGCTAAATTTAAATTGTGTGGTGACATTTTTTTTAATGGTAAATAGCATGATTTTGTACCTAATCTGTATAAATATTTATTATGAGATAAACTTTCAAGAGATTGTTATGAAATTTAATAAGTATCCGGACATGGATGAATGCTTAAAATGATTGATACTACCAGAGATAAATTTAGAATTAAAACAATTTTAGTATTATAACTTTCTTGTACTGGAATAAAAATGTGCTAAGTGATGTGAGAAAATATCGTCTTCTAATTTGATTTACCCTTCTTTATTTTATTCGATCTCCATATTATACTCCATATTACATTTAAACACCCCTCTTTTTTCTTATCCTCTTTATAAAACTTTAATCCTAAATACAAGAAAAATAATAATACTAGTATTAATAAATAAAAAATATTTATATAGTGATACAAAAGGGATCATACTATACCATGATCAATGATCATCACATGTTATGGATTTATTTATTTATTTATTTATTTATGATAGACAAAGTAGTACGGAGAACTAAAGACTAAAGAGTAATCTATGTATGCAGACATTTGGAATCTCAGAGAGTCATCCGATTTGCTACGTGTTACTTAACTCTTACTACAAGAGTCAAAATTAAAGTACTTAATTATTCACCAAGGGTTGCTTCTGCTCAAAGTAAATTAATTCTATAATATGGTATTTCGATGTTTGCTATGTAGATCACATGTTTGCACTTATTAATAATCTACATTAAATAGTTAAATCACATTAACTACTCATCGTCGAGGCTCCTGCCCTAGTCATTTATTTACATTTTACCTGTAAGACAGATTAATTAAAATAATCTACTCGATTTTGAGACAGAGGGAGTATTAAATACTCTGTATAAGAGTAAAATATTACTAGAACAAGCTAAATGAGTGTAAGTATTGAGTAGAATAAGTACTAAACCGTGTCATATCGTCACCTTTTACTCATCCAACTCCAGTCATTTGTTTACATTTTAAGTAAAATACTCTACTTAATAATACCTTTGAGACAGATTAATAGAGACAGAGAGTACTAAATACTCAGTATATGAGTAAAATATTAGAAGAACAAGCTAAATGAGTGTAAGTATTAAGTAGAATTGAAAAGAAGTACTAAACCGTGTCATATCGTCACTTTTTACTATAATTTCAGCAAACATAAATTGTAAAAATATTAGATGAACAAGGTAAATGAGTGTAATTATTAAGTATGAATCATGTCATATAGACATATAATCACCTTTATGCCATAATTTTACCCAACATAAACCATAATGGAGACCTCAATAATCACTAATCAAATTACCATTCCAAGGTTAAATAATTTCACTAACTATTTACGTTTACAACACTTTCACAGCCCATACTGTGAAGAAAATGACTAGTATGGGCCTACCAATTATTAATAGGCCCCATAATGTATATATTCACAACTTTATTTGTCCGTCACCCATTCTTGCTTAAAACGGGTCAAATGTAATAAGTAAAATAACCTTATTTATTTATCCCGTAAAGTGTTATTATTAATTCGTTTTAGTTTTAAAATGGATATATTAATCTTAACTTGTTCTTTTATAAGATCATGTTATGGTAATATTGGACCAGCAAAAAGTAGTCTAACACATCATATCACTTACATTTATATTAACATAAAATTAAAATATTTTTCGACAAGCTAATCTTTTACTTACAATTATGACCGACCTATTTAAGTATGCTATATTATCATTATATAAAATATTGTGTATCAAGTTCAAAATAAACTTCTTTGTGTTAATTAAGGACTAATCACATTTATTTTCGAATTTATTGTTATTAAGGTTAATTTTCCACACATAACTGTCCTATATAACAATTTGCGTATCAAACAGACAAACACCCACCATTTGACCATTGTAAAGATTTTGGCAGTAACCTTTCTTAGGACAACAATATCTGTTTAATTTAAAAACGGGTCGAACATTTACAACAAACCTTTTGCTAGTCCTTAGACATCCTCCATTTATTACAAGTTTAAGACAAATATTGCGGGCTGTCTTAAATACAAATGTGTGGTTTATGTTACTCAGACTCATTTAGAAGTATCCGACACGAGTGCGTGTCCAAGTGTCAGACTCAACTGTTTTTCTAAAAAAATATGCATATTTTGGTCTAAAATGAGTTGTTCAAGTGTCATACCCATGTCCAAGTGTCAAGTGTCAGACACGGGCATATTTAAGTTGAGCATGGGATAGTCAAAGAAGGAGTATGGGATTTGGTATATTGGTTGGAACAGTAATATAAACAGGAAGTAGTTTGGTTTGGAAAAGAGATCACCAAATTCACCTGATTTTTGTCCAACTTGTTTCATACAAAAGGAAGTTGGTATCGGTTGATATGGCCGTTGATTTCCCATCAAATTTCCCGCCAAACTTACATTCATTAAACCAACATTAAAAAAGCAGTCACAAGTTCTTTGTTTAGTTCCTTTCACTTACTAAAGTCCTTCATGTGGGGTACTTGCTAGTTGCTTGTTACATTTAATTTTTATTTTTTGTTGGTAGATGTTACAATAATTTGGTAACATTTTTTGTTAGTGAAAAAGTCAAATTCATAATATGTGGTTACGGTTGGTCTTGCTTCAAACGCATCATTTTGGTCTGAAGCATTAAGACAGAAATTTATCACCATTTTACAGCAAAATGTAACTAATATTGAAAAATAAGTGACAGCTTGTACCATTGTGGTTACATTAACCATGAAATAGTCATATATATGACAGTCTGAAACTTCAGACGAAAAGTGGCCGTCTGAAACAAGAATTTGCCATTTATTTATGAGTATATCGGAACATGTTGATTTTGGAAAATTACTTAATCAGTTGTTATCTCGCACAATTTAGAATAGAAAAGTCATGTTGTCTATTGACTATTGTTGAATTGTGTAACTACTTCATCTTTCTATTATGTTGTACTCAGTAACATTCGGCTTTTAATATTGAGAACAAATTCAAGGGGAAACGCTTTTGAACTACACTATAGAAATACTAAATACAAAGGAAAAACATGAAAGTATCATCATCAAAATCGCCCACTTGGCTTCCTTTACATAAAAAAATTCTCACTTATTATCCTCAATTCTCTAGATCTTTATAAGATAAATAAAGCTAATTAAGTGAAATAGATGGAAAATAAAAACTAGGACCGTTTTATCCTCAATAATTACACGAAATGAAAAATATTTCTAGATCATTAATTGTAGCATTTTGCTTTTTAATATTGAGAACAAAGTCAAGGAGAAACACTCTGATGAAAATACTAAACACAACAAAAAAACACGAAAATACTATCATGAAAATCGGCCACTTATCTTTCTTAACATCAAAAATTTTTCACTTATTATCCTCAAAAAGCTAATTAAGTGAAATAGAAGGAGAACAAAAACCAGGACCGTTTTATCCTCAATAATTATACGAAATGAAAAGTATTTCTAGAATCGATGATAAATCGATTTGTATGTCAAGCAATACAAAGCCAAAATAATAATAATTGCCAAAAACATTTCCACTTTTTCTAACCTAGTTTGATGATGAAAGATATAAAAATGATTCCCTCTTCTAAGTTCTAAAGAGGGGACACTGAGCACATCCAGCTAACCAATGTTAAATGCTCAGCAAAATCATGTCTGAAAAAAAAAATTGTATTGGGATGCATATGGGGTAATTTTTTGAGCCTCTACTTTGCAATTCCATGCGTCAATTATGAATATTTGAGCATGAATAATGTGGTATAGAGGCTAAAAAAGTAAGGGGAAATTATGTTGGGTTTTCATCACTTCTATAGTTCTATCAATCAAGTTTCAACTTGACAATGTAATTAATTTGTGCTAAAAAGGAAATAATATAAAGTTGGTCCCCTAGAGTAGAAGGGTGTAAATACTAAATAAGGGAAGTTTGTTGTAAAAAAAAAAAGAAAAAAAAAGGAAGTTTATTTAACGAATCTTCAAAATTAATATATTTCAAATTAGGTAAATTTTATATTCGACCTGCCGTTGAGGGGGCTGAGGTTATTTCAATTCAAGAATGTATCATCATTCAGATTTTCCTGCTACGTCATATCCTCTGCGAGGATATATTTGGGATTGTTATTCCCCGTGTGATAACAAATAGTTAATTTTTACGGTTCGCCCCTCATTAGCACCCAAAAAAAAAAAAATTATACTCGTTCCACATAAGATCGATATATTCTCATTTTTTGAGACGAGTACAAATTGTGAAAACCACTACCATTCAAACTTAAAATTTATGTTACTCTGACACTTACTTAACTGCCGTGTCGCGTGTCACACACGTGTCGGTGTTCGACACGACACGACACTTCGACACTTCAATTTAGACCACAAAATAGGAAAATTTACTCAAAATAGACGTGTCCGACACGCCGACACGTGTCGGCGTGTCTGAGTAACACAACTTAAAATAGACAAAATCATCGTATTTTAAGCATAAGAATGACTTTGTCACATTTTACAACCATGAAGTAAAGGTTTTTCTCACATACACCCTCTAGGCTCTAACTAAACATGTTCTTTACGAGTTTTTTTAAAGAATTTTAAAAGTCGATTGGAAGAGGATGAAATACTGATTTCGTGTATTGTTAAGCCTGAAATGAGATTTCTAGTTCATCTTGGGATTTATTATTTCTATTCCGGATAGTTCTTCAACCATTCACAATGATGTAAACTAATGAGTAATGAATACTGAATTACTCAAAAATATTCTCTTTATCCCGATCATTTTTCTCCAGTTTTTATCATGTTTACCTAAAAAACCAAATAAGCATAAATTTGCCCAAGTAACAAGCAAGGATCCCAATAGTATGACACCCTAAACAGCAGACGTAACTTTGCCAAATTCAGAGGAGACAAATATGATAGTGGGTCACATATGGTGTGCAAAAGAGGATTTCTGAAATGCTTATAATGGCCCCATGCCATACACATAATGTTTTCAAATATAATTAGAGAAATGATGATGCTAAATATGTGATGTATTGTCATTTGTTAACTTAATTTTTTTCGTAGAAGAATATATTTTCGAGTGAAATTATGTCCAGCTATAAGTAATGGTAGAGAAGATGTGTCATGGACTTAATAAGAAAATTGAAAATAACAAGTTTAACAAATCTTGTTGAAAATACTGAAATTAAATTTTCTAAAGTTGATTTATTATGATTTATGATAAATTTTATTTGTTACTAATTATGTAAGAATATTGTTTTAATAATTCGTAATTTTAAGGTTTTTCGAGTTGAAGAGCATATTTTCGAGTGGTATTAGTTATTACAACCATTTATAATTAATGTCAGGAAGATGTGTCATGAGCCTAATAAGAAAATCGAAAAATAACAAGTTGAAAACTCTCGTAAAAAATACTAAAAATAAAGTTTCTATTAATTTATTTTATGATTAATGATTAATTTTACAATAAGAAGTAGCTTAAATAAGTTGGAGAATCATAAAAAGTGAATGGAGCACATGATTTTGCTCTAAGAATAACCAAACCTAGCGTGCAAGTAATGACAAAGTATTACATATTCTTCTTTATTATATTTTTGTTCCTTTTAAGCTCAATCAAGTGTATCCACAATTGAGTAATGCATATTTCTATATGGCTCTCACATGTTAGGCTTACTTACTCTCTATAATAATTAATAAGAGGGTGGAAATTAATACTAAATTACTAAAAGAATTTAATTAATATTAAAATATAAATTACTACCTACCTAATTGAGGTTGTCTTTTAATTTTATCAATCAAAGAATCATTCATCATCCTTTGAAATAGATGTACTTTTAATATTTTTTTTTTTTTTTTTGTAATCCACCTTAAAATTACTAAACGATATTCATATATAGTTGCTATCATTAAAATTAAGTAGAAAACTTCTTTGAATTACTAGTATTTCACATTAAAAAAAAATATAACCAGTTTAATGAGTCATTTTGCTTTATTCCATCATAATCCAGAACTAAAAAAATAAAAAGTCTTTAGCTCTCTTGAAAATGAAAAATGAATAACATTCCGAGTCACAGTCACGGTCTCATTCTATTAAACCCGGCGGTCGAGACGACCCTCTATGTCAATTCTCTAATGAAATCATTTAGTAAATGAATATCAATCACAAGGTGCTTAAGTAACAAACAAGCAAAAAGTTACCAGTTTCCCAAATATCTCATCATATCATGTAACAAAGGATGCTTCACAAAGACAACTTAGCAGATTCTACAAAACTGACAAGTAAGAGCAAGTAATTGAAATCAAACTGCTTTTTATAAAGATGATCAAAAACTTGCCTGTAAGTTTATCCATTATAAAAGCTCCAAAGTCAAGACCTTGTATATTTTAATGCTTTGCCACAATATTCACTGCACAAATAGTCAGAGACTCACATGAATAAAAGAGTAATTAAATTCCACAACAATAACATGAATACAATGCCTTAAGGGCTCTCGCAAATTGCGAGATAGGGTGTCGGATGTACGCAACTTTACCCTTTGGTTAACAATAAAAAGAGCTTGTTTCGAATGATCCAAGATGAAAGTTGCATTGAGAGCTACATTAAACGACCGTTGCTTCATAATAATAAGAAACCAACTAATTTAGGGAGACATTTTGCATTTATTTCATCATAAGGGAAAACCGAAGAATAATAACGAGTCTTTGATTCCATTGAAATTTGGAATCGAATTCCACAACATACAATATTCACAGCATAATGATAAGGAAAAATGTTTGTAATAAACATAGGAGAAGAGTTGCTGAAAGTGGAAAAGAAGCTGATGTTCAAGATTTTTCGGCAAAGAATGAGGTGCAAAGGGCACTATACAGTGATGGGTATTCGAAACTAGAGCCTAATATTTTGCAAGGTTGAATTACGAATATGAGTTATGAGTTATGACGTATACATGGATAATGCCTAAATGGGTTGTTCAGTCGACTGTTCGAGCTTTCCTTTTGAGCACAATAATAATCAAATTCACAAAACCTATAGTATATACAGTACAGGGGATTAATTTTTATCTTTCTGAGATTGGTGTAATGAGGGAGAGTGTTCAGGAGCCTAAATAAAGACTGCTGGTATAGGTAATTACCAGTATAACAGGCCTTTGTTGCGAGGAGATCGATATCATCATAAATCTTTCTGGTGTGATATTTCGAGACTGTGATATACCTGTGCAGAAGACAACGAAACAGAGGAAAAATGTGTTAAAACCAGTAAGTTGCCAAAAAAAGAAATAATCTACACTGTTGACACAGAAAAGGATAACTTCTGAGATAACTACCTCGAAATTTTGGTTAAAATTCATGCTATAAACACTTGCAGTCCGAGAAGTATTCATACTCGTAATAAATTGAACTTGAAAACATAAGGCGCCTTCTTAATGTTTCTGCCATTGGCACCAGAGTGCATATCAGCCAAACCAGCGACTGATGCAGCACTGACAAAGGACTTAGTTAGTTCGTATTGTTGATGTACAGATGAATCCAAATCCCAACGTCACCTCATCGAGCACAACATTTGCTCCCAGCATTTTGTTTAACTAAATCAAAGCTTAAGCTTCCTTACAATGTTTGGCCTGACCATACTGGTATACCGAGTTTGGTACATCCCACAACGCTTGTGTGGTGTCGCCTTAATATTTCCACGATTAGTATACATGTCGTCCATCAGCGTATTACAGCCACCCGCTCATACTTTTCATTCAGAATGAAGCTCTATCTATCAATCAATCCATAAATTCCAATTGTTCACACAATGAAATCATCTCAATTATCGTCCCTGATTCGGTCTATAAGCCCCATTCGCCATCAACACCTCACAAACTTCCCACAATGTACAAACTGTCGAACAACAACGAACCCTATTGGCAATTCATCCGACTAACCAATTACCTCATACTCCCTTTGTCTCGGTCATTTACTCATTTGTTTACCTTTTATATTCTTTATAAGGAGTATTCTAATCAAAAGTATACAAATGATTGAGACGGAGTGAATACTTTCATCGAACACCTAGCGTGCAAACCAACACATGAACAACTCCGCTATGTACATACACGATACACATCAGATTCAAACCTCAATTTTAAACATGAACCCTAACCACGCATACGCCTCACTGCGAATATAATTTGCATTGAGATGAGCCAATGATTAACATTTCTTTATATAGAATTATAGCATAAGTGCGAATTAAACTCGTAAATTCAATGAATAAAAACCGACGAAATCTCAAAATTCAATACCTGTATTTGAGAAAGAACATGATTTTTTGGACGAAGATGATGGCGGGAGATTATGGAGAAAATTAAGGGAAGATACGAAGAATATTTTGAATTTTATTTATTTGGAAGGAAATGGCGGGAACTAGAACTGGGTGGTTACGGTTTAGATAACTGATTTTGGATTGCGTGTTTGGGCCAAGTCCATTTAAAAAAGCCCAAGTGACTTGACCAGATACCCGAACTTAACCCCAACTTGAATTGATCCGACCCTTTATGAGCCGACACAAATGTTTATTGTTGGAAACTTATTGTTATCCACTTATCCTTAGATAACCGACCTGAAAATGACCTTAACTCGAATTGATTTGAGCTAACCCAAATTCCTTTTTAAGCCCGAAAATAACATGACTTGAACAGTTCCGACCCGAACCCAACCAAGTTGACCCATTTGTCAGGTCTAGCTATGACATATGGAGGTCGATGTACCAAGTATACAAAACTTTATCCGGTCTAGCTATGACATATGGAGGCCGATGTACCAAGTATACAAAACTTTATCCGGTTTATTTCTTTAATTACCTTTAATTAAAATACTACTCGGAGTAATATATTACAGTGGACGGATATCCACGAGATAAGAGTGTGACTCTGTGTGAATGTCATTGTTCCTATGGGCTATGAAGGCCGATTTACGTGTACACTATAGCTTTTAAGTAGGGTTGTAGCCTTTTAATGAGTCGGGTTCAAAGTAGGCGAAGCTTCAACCGTATCCATCCAATATTGTAAGCTTATATTTCAATGTATGTCTTACAAACACAATTTACACAACACAGTAATCTATAATCTTGACAACGTAATTACAGCAACAACCTGCCTCGACTCTTTCCATTTCAATCAATGGAAGGCAACGATTGTTCAATTTCATGGCAACATTAACCTCATGTAACAAAACGGAGCTACCTGACTGCAACTAAACTCTCCACAGACACAAAGTTTATAACTATACAAGCAACAATTCCAACGAAAGACTGGGGGATCAGTATCTCTAAGTATCATTAAACTACAGACTGTACAGAGTACATCATAACACCGCCTCAGAGAGAGATTTCATCATCATCTACCACACAACCGAAAAGGGCAGTGGGTTAAAAAATTAGGCACCACCAGAACCGTACTTCTTTCCAAAGACGAGGACCTGGAGCTTGTCGTAACATGCCAACACTCCAGCACCGGCAACAGCACGGAGGATGTTGGCACCAGCGCCCTTAAAGAGAGACTTGGCACCCTCGTTCTTCAAAATCTGAGCAAAGCAGTCCATTGAGCCCTTGTACTTGACTGCCTCACCGGAGGTCATCATCATTCTTCTACGCACAGTGTCGATGGGGTAAGAAGCAAGTCCAGCACCAATGGTGATGACCCACCCAAGTGCAAAACTAGCGAAAAAGCTATCCTGTAATCATTTTAACCAGATGACATGTTATACACGAACTCCTTGTTTGGTAGGAGGAGGTAAAGGAAGAGCATAGAAGGGAAGTGGGGTAATTTCTCTTGCTAGGCTATTTAGTTGTGGTTAAGGGAAATGGAAGCAACATTTTCCGCCAAGGGAAATTAAACACACCAAGTTTTGGCAGAAAAATATCATATAGCTCAACCTCCTCCCCCTTTACTACCCTCCTACGATTGTATCCAAGCAAATAACAGCATGTATGTGACACATAAAAACACAATGTCGGGTGAGACTTGAGAGCTTTTAAACAACCGTAAATCAACGGGAACAGTTTCATCATGCAAGTATGTGTAATTGATCAAAGGCACTAGGATTTCCTCAAACAGGGCAAAGAAGGTTGTCACTTGTCATCCGTGAAATAAGCCAAGTAACTTTCCCTTCTTTTTCAATATCATACTCATAGTCTACACTTAAATACTTCCGTAACAAACATAAATAAAAAAAATTCAACTGAGTATAAAATCATACAGCTAGAATGATAATGATGAAAAACTGCACGCTCCAGACCGTCTGTCTATTATTATGAATCTGTGGTGCCACGAATCTAAACATTGCTTCTTTAATATCTAGTTATATATATTTTTACAGGGCTTTCCCCTCAATAGGACATGAGAGAAGAGAAAGGCTAGTCTGATACTTGTTGAATAGATAGAATGGGATCCTTAAGAAGTAAACAGCAAAGCATTTACAACTTAACAAAACTCCGACATTCAAGAATTCAAGACACCGAAAAGATGGTGGGTAAC
>JAOWBH010000032.1:564041-577918 GCA_028566215.1 Silene coronaria
ATCACCCAAGTCGATTTATTTTAATATAATAGCATATGGATAAAATGATGACATTGGAGGAAGCCAAAATCATGCTATCAGTTGGTTGTTGGTGAAATCAACATGATTTCCCGCCAAACATTCACCCAAATGAAAAGGATAAGTTTTAGCAGTTGTTTGGTAAGCTGCTTTTTAGTCATTCATCTTGGTTCTGATTTTTCATTTTAAACGAAAATGGTTACGCTCTAAATTTTACGATTGAAGTTAATTCTTTAAATTGACAGAATGAAACTTAAATATTTTAAATACAAAAGAAAATAGAGAATGGATGATAAAATGTAGGATCAAATCCGTGATTAAAACAAAAGATTGTTGATCTCAAATTGGAATATACTAACTTTGCTCAAGCCACAAGGCGGGAGTTAAAGTAAAAACGATGCCATATTACATTAAACTAAAGAGATTGTTTGACCAAATGTAGTGGACATAGAATATAAAAGTGGGGGTACAAAAGAGAACATCTTCAAATACCAATAATGGGCCTTACACTTGTGATTCACATCACATAATTCGGACATAGTTTGAGGCCCCAGTGGAGAATCGTACAAATTACAACGCAAATTATAAAATAAGACGGAAAAATTACTCATCTATTGCTATAAATAAATGAGTGCTAATGGATCGTCTCATACAATAATTATTGAAATTACAAAGATGGCATCGCAATAATAAGAGAGATAATAGGGGAAGCTGGAACACATGATTTTTGCTTAAGAATGACCAAACCTAGCGTACAAGTTATCTTTAAGCATTTTATATTCTTTATTTGCGTTGTTTATCAAGGTTTCCAGTGAAAAAGACACTTAAACGGAGGTTGGGGGCTCTTGTTTATTCCAAGTTCAATCAAGTATATGCACTTGCTTATGTTCTTCCATGTGGTTGCCACATGTTTTACTACTGTTGGATTCGAGTGTCATAAAATTGTTTGCATTTTCGTGTCAAGAAACGACTGTTAATCTCATAGGTAAGTGTGTACATTACAGAAATATGAGAGAGTTGTTGCATGTTGGACTCGCTTCGACTTATGAAATAAACGTTCTCTCCTCCTTATGGGTATGGTCAAGCTCTAATTATAAAACCTAACATCATTGTTGCGAGTTAGTTAGAGTTAAGAGTTATGTTTCAATACTAGAGTAAGATTATCTATATCAATGAATTCTACTCCATAGCTCACACACGGAAACAATAAAATAAAAAAAGGGTTCATACAGCAATATTTTTCGTATGTAAAGCAATTTGGTCTCTTTGATAAAGAGATGGGAAAGAATATAAAGTACAAATTCTTACGTAAGAACGTCTCAAGTTCTTACATCCGATTTAAATAATGTTGAAAATAAAATAAGGTTGGGACTTATGAGAGCTTTAGAGATCTTGTTAGAAGACTTAACAAGACCATCTTGACTTATCACAAAATAGCTGGAAGCTAATATTACAAGCTCGCTAGTTGGCAGATTGCCTTCTAAGACAAGCTGAGTTAGTGAAACCGAAAAACATGCAAGTTTATCAGCAAAACAATATCGTCAATAGATATTTAAGGTAAAATTGTTTGGTTTAATCAAAGATAAAATTGTTGGTTTTAGTCTAGTGACTATGACAAAGATATTATAAACAATGCCTCATCATAGGGGACAAACGATTTAACATGTTGCAATACCATAATTGTTTGAAGACAAACACTACTACAACAAGCTACAGAAAACACAGATATTACCCGCGGAACATACATAAGATGGGATGGGACAATGGAAGCACACCACTCGTGCGAAGAAGCATAACAAGGCAGGGGAGAATTGAAGCTCATAAGACATACAATAACTCAGAAGGAGCAAGAGAAGAGATATAACCAAAAAGGATTTGCTCTTACCATGCCATTAAAATAGTTTCAATTCAAGAAAAATTAACCTGGTGTGTCAAAATGGAGCACATGAATGCAACTGCGCTCCATGAACAAATTTATAATCATCCCGAGAAAAAATCCTCACGGAAAACTGCAGGGTTTAACCCCTCTAATTATCTTTAAATTACATTATTCAAAATCCTCAACCTGAGTATCAAATATAAAAAAAGCTGGCCACTGCAATTCCCAGTTCAAAAAAATTTTCATCAATATCGACCTAAGAAATTAGGCACCGCCGGATCCGTACTTCTTTCCGAAGACAAGGACCTGGAGCTTGTCGTAACCAGCCAACACTCCGGCACCAGCAACAGCACGGAGGATGTTAGCACCAGCACCCTTGAACAGGGACTTGGCACCCTCATTCTTCAAGATTTGAGCAAAGCAGTCCATGGAGCCCTTGTACTTGACTGCCTCACCGGAGGTCATCATCATTCTTCTTCGGACAGTGTCAATGGGGTATGAAGCAAGTCCAGCACCATTGGTGATGACCCAACCTAGAGCAAAACTAGCAAAGAAGCTATCCTGCAATCATTAAAACCCAAATTTTATGTTATAGTAGGTGCCACCATTGTGTATATTCTTCTATGAGAACAAGAGTGATCACATCATTTCAATCAAACAGGGAACGTTTCTTATCGAATTCAATTGTCTAATTTTGAGCAAAATAGAGCAACATTTATTTGTGTTAATCAAGAAACAACCGTGGCAATGTGGCATGGGAATCACTGGATCTTGGTCAATGTTTGAGTTACTTTCCCATAAACAAGAGTGACATGGGAATCACTAGGTCTTGGTTTTATAGTTTTTTATATTCAATGTTTTTTGGAGGGGATTATTTTTAAAAGAACTAGAAAGGACGAAAATGGATGCTGCAGATAAGCTAAAACGAAAAAAAGATTTGCGGAAGGCTGGAATAAATCAATTCGAAACCCTAAATGAGAATTAAAACAATGAATAGAGGAAACTAACTAAAACCCAAGGCACAGAAAAAATGAATCAAGAAATAAAAAATGAATCAAGAGAAAAATGGATTAGATGTTCCTTTGTCTTTTCACAGAAGAATTAAAACATTGAGGCAGAAAGCTAAAACTGTGAAACATCAAAACCTAGAGCATATATGGAATAAAAACAGCAGAGAGGGCCCACAACACACAAGAATCTAGCAGGAAATGACTAGGAAATAAAACATTGGAGAAAAAGTTAACAAAAACAGAAATGTACCTCCATCTTTCCGGTCAAGATCACAGGCTTAATTGAATCGTACAGACCAAAGTACAGACCACGGTAGACAATGATACCAACACAAGAAATGTTGAAACCACGGTACAGCCCAGCAATACCATCAGATGCCAAAGTCTTACGGTAGACATCAACGAGACCATTAAATTGTCTGCCTCCACCACCCTTCTTGGCAGCCTTAGAGTCATTGGCAAGACGGGTACGAGCATAATCAAGAGAGTAGACAAAGAACAAAGATGAGGCACCAGCAGCACCACCAGATGCCAAATTCCCGGCAAACCACGGCCAGTAACCATCTCTGTCCTTCTTGAAGTTGAACAGTCTCTTGAAGTAGTCCTTGAAAGCAAAGTTCAAAGCCTGAAAGAAAATTGAAAGATGTTAAGATGCATGGAAAGAGTAGATAAGTCAGTAATTGAGTAAACAAAAAAAATGTCACACGTCCTACCTGGGTGGGGAAATAACGGATGACATTGGCAGTGTTTCCTCTCCACAAAGAGATCATACCCTCATCCGCCATTGTTCTCTTGAAGCAGTCACCAATGCCCTTGTAGGGCTCAGAAAGACGACCAGACTTGATCATCTCATCTTGGTTCTGGATCAAAAGCTTGACACGCTCAATTGGAGCAGCAGCGGTTTTGGAGACAGCAGCAGACACTCCTCCCATAAGAAAATCAATTGCAAAGGCACCAAGTCCTTTCTCTTGTGGGGCGTAAGCAACAACAGGGGCAGACATGTTGTTCACAAATGACAAATCTTGGGTGGCATGGGTGGGGAACTGTAAAGCAGCATTTGTGTAGTTTCCGAAGGCACGCCTTTGGAGCACAGCAGAGTTTTGGAATGCTCCATATCGAGGTTGTGTGATTTGTGATAAGCCAGTAGGGAGGTAAAGTTGTCCAGCTGTCTTCTTGTTCATCTCAGCCATTGCTACTAATTCCCTGCATTAGAGCCAATCAATGTTAAACACACAATTGCTATGTATTAGCTAGCAACAGAGTAACAACACACCAAAAAAACCATTCGGAATGCAAGTTAGTTGGGAAGTTCCAAGTTGAAATGAGACAGTCAAAAATAATTACCCATTGCTGACAAACAAACATACTATGACAATGTATCATTTTAGATGCACAAAGAGTGAGATTATAATTTTACAACATCATCAACGTAATAACGATCAATGAATACTTGAGCATAATTTTACCAGCCACAGATCAATCAGATCCAATCGATATAAATGGTACACCACAACAATCACAACAATAGACATTTCGTTTGTGAAACAAACTTTATGTTGATCAACTATTAGCCAAACAATTACTTAACATTCAAAATGATACAAGCAAATCCTCTGATAATAGGACAAACACAAACAATGTAGTGCGATTAACCTAATAAAATACTCACTTCATTCCATTCTTATTATTCTAAATTAACATTGGAAATTGACTCATTTATGCAAGAGGCAATGATGGAGATCCGTTAATTAAAAGGGGGGCAGTTAATTCAGAGAAACAGAAGAGGGGGATGAGGGACTATCAACAATCAAATAATCCTCCGCTTGAATATTGTGATACGTAGCGACAATCAAACAGTCCCCCATCCCATTGATTCGTTTAGTTATTCTTTGCAAAGCATATTCTATTAAAAGCTAAACAAATGATTGGAATGAGGGAGCTAGGCACATACTTAGAGCCAACAGAGCTTAAGAAATGAATTGTCATTACTAATCGTCTTCGATTGTAAATGTCACAGATTCGACACGAAACTTAACTCAACTAAAATGAAATCCTGATACAGATTCAAAACGACAACTACACACAACAATAGGATAGTAAAACTGTAGATCTGATATGAAAATTAAGTAGATCAAACCCTAACAAACATAGATCTACCATGTTAAAACAGATCTAGACGTGAAATGTACAGATCTAAACATATACTATCTCCGTCTCAGATTTAATTAAAATACCGCTCACAAATAATAATAATAAAAGGTAAACAAATGATTGGGACGGAGGGAGTAATTAATAAAAACAATGAGATCGAAAAGTAAAGAAATAGAAATGAGGATGAAATTACCGATGTAGATTAACAAAAATCAAAACAAGAGTAAATAAAAAACAATGGAAATGATAATAATAATAATAATAATAATAATAATAATAATAAAGAAGTGAGAAAAGAGGAGGGAGAGAGAAACCTTGCTAATAGGAATGGCGGAATGAAAATGGAGGAGAGATTAAAGAGAGAGAAGCGGTACGCCAAACAAATGTGAGGGTTTCTAGTGAATTTGCTCGCTGCACTTGAGCCTTCCTTTTATATTACCAGCTTTGCGGATATTTTATCATTTAACTAATGGGCCTTGTTGATCTCTTCTTTTGGTGGGCCATACTTTAATTATGGGCCGTTGGATATTTTTTGAAATGTGAATCTCATCAAGGGAATGTGAATGAGGGATTAAGGCACGTGATTATGGACGTAATTATGATCGTCAACGTCTTTGAGAATTTTTTATTGTATGAAAGTGGACGCTTAGTAGGAAGGGCTTTTGGGGAAATTTGTGGGTCAAAATTGAGAGGCATATACTACTACTTTACTTGGGGTGTTCTATGGAGAATTTGAAATGCCCTTAGGGGTCTTATTAATGTGACTAAAAGCCACTTTTATTTTCACTTTTATCACAATAATGAATTCTAAAGATTGACTTAGCAAAATTAAAGAACTGGTCCAAATGGGGAATGGTAACCAGTGCGTCTTAAATCGTTTCATGATAAATTTGTTATGAGATTATCTCGTGTATCATTCTTAAGGATGTTCTTTTAGGAAATGAGACTTGATTGATATTACAAAGTAACTTATATATGAAGTGAGTATTTATCATTCTCAACCGGTGACAACAACTTAAGTTAAAATATCACACATACTAGAAAATAGAAAAATAAACAGGGTTAGATGATGGAGTAACTAGATCTATCTCTAACAATGAGCTAATCTCCCACTTTTCCATTTAATAATTCGCGATCCAACAAATAATTGATGGAACATGGAAGGAAGCCCAAAATAATGTGTCAGGGAAATTTCTCGGAAGTTGAACAAAGTTACAAAAACGCTACCAGCCATATTCAGTCTCAAGCCGAGTAAGACTGCAGGATTACTAACTGAAAACTAGAGAGTGGTTGCATGACTAGGATAAAAGTAAAACTTTCGTTACACATCGGCTTTCCACGTCAGTGGCGGAGGCCAGATGATGGTGCTTCAACCAGGGGTAGTGGACTTGTGGTTAGAAACGATGAGACTGACCTAACCTTGAATAATTTGACTCAAAGCTCGACAGGTACCCTGAAATTCCGAGTAACATGTACAATCAAACTGAAATCAAGGCCTGACTAAACTAGGATCAGTCATCGGGAATTTAATTTGTGGAGTGACATGAGTTCGACCTGCAGAATCAAACTAGTCATGGGAGCAGCTGTCCAAGTTTATCAGGTCAGCAAGACGAAAAGCAGAATCCCAATCACGCGTCCAATACAGGAGCCATTAGGGATTGATAAACAGTACATGAGAGCATCTGATAAATTTCAGGGGTACGGATCAAAGTACAGCATTACCAGAGGACAAGTACTTCTTTTGATAGGGAGTTCAGGGGACAGACCAAAGTACAGCATTAAACCTATATAACACCTCATTCTAAGCCAAAAGAGCACGATAGAAAATTGTCGGATTTAACAGTAACACACACACACACATGTCATATAGGATAATTCTAAACATATTTGAGCAACATAGATCAACACCTAGATGATCAGCTCCCAATCCTATAATAACCTTATGAGCCTAGTTTCATCTAATGGAGCCAACGAGACACATATCAGAATAAAGCATCTTAATTCTTAACCCATGCTACCTTACCACATGAGGAAGCTATTGAGAATTTGAGACATTGGAGATATGTTGCGGTCGTATGATGTATAAAAACATGCTCCGTAGTTCATACCACGCTTGCAGCAGATCAGGAACCATTAAATACCAGTTTTACATCTCAGGGTCATAAATTAAGGCTAGAGACTAAGGTACACAAAATGATTTGGCAGCGCCAAAAATCATTCCTCAGCAGGAAGAGCGAAGATAAACGGTTATGTGCTGACTCCAAAACTAACTGGACTGGGCATTCATACCACTAGAGTCCATTACTTTCAAATTCATTAACATTAAAACTACTGTGAGGGTTTCTGGCAAACAGATTATAGAGGCATACCATATTTGCATGCATATGAATATGGCACTGCTAGGAAACGAAAGCATGCAGAAAATCTGCTGTGCTTGCTTGCAAATGTGTATGTATGTAGGTGAGGCACCACACAAATGAATAAAAGCAGGAAACACGTGCACAAAACATGACAGTCATCCATAAATGATGAAAAAGCGGAACAAAATGCTTTCCATAACACAGTGGATGAGAAAAAAAAAATGTATGCTAAAAATCATTAGCGCGGAAACAGAGGATTGTAGCTCCAGCTTATCACGAAACATGAAATACGCTATCAAAAACAACCTTTCAATTATCGGCTTTCTAGTAGTTTTAGCCAAAATCAGCAACCAAATCAGCAATAATTTTAGGGTAAATCAAGCTTTTAAGAGCTACTTTAACAAATATCTGTTGAGTGTCATCATCTCTGCCATCATCAGTCATCAGAAAGCTTGTTCTGGTAATAAAATACGGAGTATGATTTAAATACTAATGACAAGGTTCACAATACTACAAGGCATAATGGTGTCAAATAACAGCATAGTAAGTGAATAGTCATCTAAACAAGGAAAGCTGATCACAGTATAATGCAAATGAGAGACATAAGCTAAAACATTTTCATCTCAACATGATTTCGAAGGAGACAAAGATACACATGCTAGTTCCTCATCTTAAAAAACGGTCGCTTTAAGATGAAGTAGATCTTAAGAAGAGTAGCATAATATTCTATCTACTACATATGTAACTCACCAGTTGTAGCCAACTACGCTTGTATAGAACAAGTCAGTTTATAAAGACTTTGCTAAGAAGCTATTAATGCCTGTCTTAATCCATTGCATCTCTTCCTTGAGCTTTTTCATCTCTCTGGCGGTGTTTCTGAGTTTAGGATTTCCAGATGTAGGGCCTTCTGCTTAAGCACCAAAAGCATTTCATCATTTTCTAACTTCATTTTTTCATTCTCCAGCTTCACCCTCTCAAGCTCCCTATCTTTCTTGCTACGAAATCGTAACCATTTAAAATGTTGTTTTTCAAGGTCAAGTGCCTCGGCCAGCAACCTGACCTTTTCTTCTTCTGATTGCTGTAACTGCTGCTGGATCCACACTCTTTGTTCCGCAGGTGACTTCACTTTATCTGGAAACCTCGCAGCCAACTGGACTCGATCGCCACCTTCTCTATCAGGCAAGGGCCAAAAGGCGGAGTTGCCTTCATTCAGACTGCCTTTAATTCCAAAAGCAGGTATAGTTCCATGGTTAGCCTCAGGATCATTGCCATAAGAATCATCATCATCATCATCAGATTCATTGATTCGATCACCTTCTCGCTCTTCGGAAATATCGTTACCATTTGAGTGCACATCCTGAGTCGATAAATGACCTTGTAGATCAACATCATGGCACCCTGGAATTAATTGCCCGTTGTGATAAGCACACATTTCTCGATAGAACAAATGTTTCGAGCTCAAAATCTTTCTGACCTCATCTTTCGCTTTATTTGTTAATTGTGGCATGGAGTCCATCAAAGACGGATTTTCCACCACTTGACAGCTAGTTCCCCTGCCGAGAATATCATTCAACTTCTTATACCTTTTGTTCAAGTCATTGAACTTATCCTCACATTGTTGAGGTGACACACAACATCCTTTGCTTATCATGATGTTTGAAACCATTTTCCACTTTCCCTTTTTGTGTAACATCCCGAACTTCCTCTTGGGCCCATCTGCTGCTTCATGCACAGCATCATCGCCAACAGATGCAACCACAGCTATCAAAAGCCTAATAACGTTATCAGTCCACTTCATCCTTTGCCAACGTAATTTCTTTTTACTATTAGTTCCATTATAGTTCTCACCATTCAAATCATCCATAAAACTCGGTTCCTCATCATCACTCGTAGTGTTATTACTACACGAAGGCCCAAGGGATATCCCCTTCCCCTTACCAAGATCCATCGCCATGCCACCTAATGTTAACTCTTTCCCCTCTCCAAACCCAAGTGGCGGCTCATTTTCAAGAGCACCGACCATGTTCAAGGGAGGAAAATGATTAGGTTGATGGGTCATCGATGGCTGGCCCATCTGACCTTGCTGACGCTTAGGGATTGGCATTTCCATGTCCGATAAACGACCACTTGATCCTGACAAAAACCAGCCTCCTGAACCCGAACCATCCATGACAATTATAACTCTATGATCATTACATAACACAACTGCGAGCTATTCTCAACCAGATACCGTTACACCCAAATTTCAGCCACAACACACAAGTTCACTCCACACCACCATTGATCCTTACTTTCTTCACCCCCAACCAAAACAAAATTAGAGAACAGCAAAATGAGCCTCAAACTCAAACTCACAGCTCAATAATAATAAACAAAATGTACAGAAAACCCCATAAACTTAATCACAACTTTGATGAGCCAATCACACAAGATACCAACTTTAGTGCATAAAACTAAATTCTAGGGTTTAAAGAACCTAAAAGATGACATAAGGTAAACTTAATTAGGGAATTTCATGTGTCAACTCAGCTTTTAAGCACAGTAAGCAAAGACAACAAAGATAGCAACTTTATAAGGTGCAGAAACTATAAAGATTACCAAGTTATTTAGGGTGAAGGATTAACTTACCAAAGCAATAAAAATGCAGAATCAAAGAGAGAGAAAGGAAAAAAGGGGGAAGAACAGGGAGATGTGTATAGAGGGTTTTGGTGTTGACCAACACAAACACAAAAGAAAACCCAGAAAACAAGAGTTAGCAACAGTAATGGGAAGCAATAATTGTGTACTGTCAATAGAGCATCATGTATTCATGTGCATGTTATATCAGCCCAGGTGATGCTCATATACTCAAATCTTTTTTTTTTGCTAATTCCAAATGTAAGGAAAGTGTTGATTTTGATGATGTGAGATTTTGGATTTATATTTATCGAATACTAAAGTTTGACAAATGTGTTGTGTATTTTTAGTTTTTAGTTTTAAGTAGTTTGTAGTTTTGTTGACTTTTAAATGATTAATAATAAAGTGGTTATGCTAAGTATTGAGTAAGCGGTCACATACTACTAATCGCATCATGGCACCGGCCACCGGGTGTGTGCTCTTGCACAGGGGATGAATATTATTGTACTAAATTTTTTGCAAGTTATTCCATATTTTGGCAATCACAATATTCATGTTCTTTTTTCTTTTTTATATATTTAAATTGATTTATTACATCTTTTCAAAATATTCAATGTTTTCGCACATTTAACATTAAATTATTGGAACACTCTTTTACAATAGATTTACTCTATTAAAATTAATTGGCACATCTTTTCGGAGTAAGACGATTGATAGGGCAATTAATCAAGGGCAAGTAATAACTGAAGATTGAATTGCTTTCTAGCCTTTATTTTGATCTTAAACCCATTGCATCTATTGCTAGTTCTTAAGATTGTGTTCTCTTTTATGTCAGTCGGACCCACTTAACACGTGGGCTTCATCCGTTATAAACTTCCTAAAAAAAATTGTAGACGTGAGGAATTAGATCACTATCTCATGGTCGTTATTTGCTACTCCAAATATTTGGATTCATACTAATAAATGAATGTATACAAGGAGCATTTTATTCAAAAGATATGAATCCAGAAATGACATGAATAATTGCTATTTACATGAATCACAACTTAACACAGCCACTAACCATGTTCTACCGAGGAAGCCAAGCAACATCTCGGCAAATGTAACTACCAACTACCAATAAAAATGCGACAAAAATTACAGTAAACTATTTGCAATTGCTGAAATTAGAAGCTCGCTAAAAAGGTTCTGATGCTATGATTAGATTATTGGATCCTCTAAGAGTCTCAGGTATTTCTGATACACATAGGCTTCTTGTAAGACTGCAATAAGAGAGAAGAACAGACAACACTAATGGACGAGGCTGCCATACATGCCCCAGCAACCCAAGGTGGAAGCCGAATCCCAGTGAACGGGAACAACAGTCCGGCTGCTAAAGGCATGGCTAGGATATTATAACCAAGGGCCCAAACATAATTTAGCCGGATTCTGGACATAGTTTTCCTGGAGAGATCTAAGGCTGTCGCCACATCTTCTAGGTTGCTTTTGATTAGAACTATATCGGCTGCCTCAATAGCAACGTTTGTCCCAGCGCCTATGGCCATCCCAATATCTGCTGCTACTAAGGCTGGTGAGTCATTTATTCCATCTCCCACCATTGCCACTGCCAACCCTTTCATCTGGACCATAAGGGATTATGACATTATCAAACACTACTTGAGAAAATATAAGATCAGGGATTAGGGTTGTTAAACGCTGTCAACAACATTAGTCCCTTTCAAGAACATTACTCTCACATCATAACTCAAAACAGGCATACAAAAAAGTCAATTCATAAGCACTAGTACATTTTCTACACATTGTCTTCTAGCTAACATTAATCACACATGATCTTTTGTTTGTTTCATAATTGACTTTGGTAGGATGGGAACACCGTAAAAGATTAAGACGTGGATATGAAATACTTTCGAGTTAGTAACTATCAAGAAAAAGTGATTTCTCAGATTTACAATCAAAACTCAAAGGCCTCTCCACTATAGCAAACTTCTGGGTAAGAACTTGCTTTAAGTGATAACTAACTGATAAGACATGAGAGTCCAAAATATGTCACAAGGTAACATCACCATGTCTAATTCAGTAAAGCGGACAACCTTTTGCACGACAACATAAGCAAGCATATTTTGATGACAATACAAGAATCCCATGCAATAATGTAGAGTGACTTTAAAATAAATCGATATCATTACCTGAATTTCTTTTATCTTCATTGCTTTTCCAATTGGATCTGTTTCAGCAAAAACTTGAGCAATACCCACTTCTCTTGCTATAGCTGTTGCAGTACCCCAATTATCTCCAGTTACCATGATGCTGGATATGCCCATGGACTCCAGAAACCTAATGACTTGGCCAGCCTCTGGTTTCACAGGATCAGTGACAGCAAAAGCCGCTGCTACCTTCCCATCAATGGCAAGTAGAACACATGTACGAGCCAAATTCTCAGTCCCTGAGATATATTCCTCAATCTCACGACTCATTAGAACATCAAAAGCCTTCATAAGCCTCTTGTTTCCTATGAGAACTATTTTCTCACCCACCTTTCCACTTACTCCAGCTCCTGGATGCACCTCAAATTCCTTAGCATCTTCGAAGTGGTCAGCCGATGACTCATGTCTATTATGAATACTCTTTGCGTGTTCGGCAACGGCTTTTGCTATAGGGTGCTCACTGTTTGCCTAGAGATATCGAGGAAAACATTAATTCAATTTTAGTACCACTAAAATAAACCCATTCACAGAGGTTTGCATAAACACTTATATGAAACTTAGCAAACATGCTCTTACCTCTGTAGCGATTGCTAGATCACAGACTTCCTCCATTGTTATCTGAGAAAAGAGACGAACAGTAACAACAACTGGCTTTCCCATTGTCAATGTTCCTGTCTTGTCAAAAACCACTGCTTTAACCTACAGGGAGATTATCATATCGAAGGTGGCTTCAGAAAGTACAAAGTTAAAATCATTAAACACAACTAGACCCTAATATGTGGTTAAGCAACTCAAAAATGACACACTACTTTAATGTCTAGCTGGCATTAGGGGAATAGAAACCACAGTCCTTGTGCCACAAACGTATATTTTGCAAATCCGCAAAGACACCAACTGACCAACTATATCCTAATGATATTTTCAGGACAAAGATTTGTAGTATAACGTCGTTACCCCGTTGCAGCCAGTGGAGAGATAGAGGAATTGAACGCAACATTAACCTTGACTTATAAACATGAAAACATAAGAGGTTGTTTCCGGATGAGTAGTGAAAATTGCGTCATGAATACAAAGCTTCATAGGGGTGCCAGAAAATGCAGCCCCAATATTATTTGTTTAAGTTTTCTTTTTGATAGGGGGTACAGCCGTACAGGTACTGGGTTGGGACTATTAACGACAAGAGGATCATAAGTGTGGGATCAAACATGCAAAAAGTTCCTCATACTATCATACACACACACCGACAGTGTGATTGACAGAGATCAAATCCATCTGAAAACATACTTTTTCTCCTAGAAATACCACAAAAATGATTCTCCGTGTTCCTGAAATACATCTGATCATGAACATATGAGCAAATGAAAGCAACTCTAGAAGAAACAGAAAGTTGCTGGTACCCACCTATAAGAGTAATACTACTGACTACTGATCCAAATAACGAAATGACTACTCCGTATAACTCATGGCCTGAATTTAGTTGGATAACTTTCACAACAACAACAGCAACAACATTAGAGCCTTAATCCCACAATGATTTGGGGTCGGCTGACATGAATCATCCTTTAGTTGGATAACTTTCACAGATTTATACAATATTTCAGGGACCAAATCCAAGTTGTCAAAGGATATGCATACCTTG
>JAOWBH010000032.1:583738-598241 GCA_028566215.1 Silene coronaria
CGCAACTCGTATATATTCATCGTTTCAATATCATCATTCAAGCTATTGCATTCCCCAAGTTTAAGTGTGTTTATAATTTAAAAGTCATATTCTCTCCACCTAAGTTATTTGTTTACCATTATAACTTCATTTCCAACATTCCAACCAAACAATATAGTGAATTGTACCAATCTGTTCTAAATGAGTCAACCAAACATCTTACAAGTGATATTTATTTATTTTAATTAGTGTTCATAAGTTAATATAGTCACTTTACATACTTATACTCCTATAGTAGGACAATTTTTAAATTTACGACATTTTATTTATTGTTACTTCCTTTCTTCTATCATTCATTTACTTGAGATTTATTAAAATTAATAAAAAGTTAGGAAAAGGACGTAAAATATGTTTGTGTAGTTGCAAATATTCAAGTTGCAGAGTCAAAATATGTACCAGATTGTTAGCGTCAAGTAGTGTCAAGTGTCAAGGCTACTAATCGCGTTGCTTGACCTCTCAAAGCTAAGTGGTATGTTTAGGTGTGGTAATCCAAATGGGATTGGGCTTTATTGCAAGTGGCATTTGTGTTTGTCATACTCATGAATGTCGTCCAACAAGAGAAGCACTAATACAAGTTTGATTAGCCTATTAAAAATGGTCATGTATGGGTTGGCGATTATGTATGGACTACGGAGTAAGAAATCGGCAAAGTGAAGATATTTTTGTTGAAAAGTGGAGTACTCCGTATTAACTAGTAGAACAAGCCTCCCTTAAGAAAAATGAAAGTTGGATACTTGGATTTGGTTAAGCCAGGCTCGAATTTATGTTGAAAATTGCTTTGATTTTTGCTGTGGGTGTGATTTTTGTACGTAAAATAGTAAAAAAGGAGTATAGTTGGAGAGAGGCAAAAGTAGGAGGGGTGGATTTTGAAAGGTAAATAAAAATGATGAAGTAGACAAGTAATGCATGCAAGTGGTGTCTGAAAAGGCAGGCAGCGCCTTGCGGGTATTGGGCATTGGGCATTGGGTATAATACTCGTACTAGTTGTAGAGAATGTGAGGGGGTGATGCTGATATGAGCCATTTGGGCAGGCATATGTCCATTACTTGAACATGTGATAGTACAATGCCAGCCAGCCATCCAGCCATCCAGCCATCCAGCAAACCAAATCAAATCAACCTCCTAGTCCCTACTACATTACATTTACATTACACTATTCTATTTCCATTTGCCGACCTTTGATTATTATTTTAACCTCCCTTCCTTCCTTTATACGCATACATACTCTTTCTCCCTCTTTCCTTCCTTCCTTCCTTCCTTCATTCATACCCTCTTCTCTCCTTCATTTCCGACTCCCTCTTTTCAATCTTTTCTTTATCTTATTTTATTTATAAAAATTTAGAAACCATGGCACAGAATAGAGACAAAGACGACACCCTGGAGCTCCAGGTTCCAGCTGATTCACCTCTTTCTCTCTCCGGTTGCGGTTCCATCGGACCTGAACCCGCCCGTTTAGATAGAATCGACGCCTGTCGTCCCAGATCCGACCACCATACACCCCAACCCACCCAGGAAAGGAAAAGGACGGCAACCGATCAACCTTCAAGACCCGACACCGCTAAAAGGCCCGTTAACCGATGCTCCGGCTGTAGCAAACGGGTTGGCTTGACCGGTTTCAGGTGCCGATGTGGAGATCTCTTTTGTTCCCACCATAGGTACTCCGATCGACATGACTGCTCCTACGATTACAAGACCGCCGGTCGGGAAGCCATAGCTCGTGAGAACCCCGTTGTCCGAGCCCCTAAGATCTTAAAGGTCTAATCATAAAAATGTAAAAAAAAAAAAAAAAAAAAAGAGAGCGGGTTTGGGTATGTTGGACCGGGTTTAGCTAGGATGATGCTGTCGAATTATTATTGGTTAGGAAGGGGATGAGGCGTTGAAGGGTATTATTGTCTTTCTAATTGCAATATTGTATTCTACCACTTTTCAGATATTATATTATTATCATTATTTCTCTTAATTTGATTTGTTGTTTGTGTTAATCTCTACACAAAAAATAACATTTGTATGATTTGGTTATTAGATCAAGTTTTTATTTAATTCTCTGTAGTGAAATTTGTAGATTATTGAATTGAATTAGTAGTACCATTTAATTAAGTAACAACAAAAATGGTGGTTTGAAAGTGTAGACCCTTATAAAAATGTTGAGGTAAATTCAATGAATATGATGAATACATGATGATGCATTGTTTTGTTTTGATTGAGCTCCACTTGAAATTTACAAGTTAGGAAAAAGAATTCAAAGAGGATGGCGAGTGAAAAGTTGATAGGGACGTAGAACTCCAAACATGGGGACCGTCCTTTGGAATTGTCCAAGAGGTAATGACTAATGACGCAGCAACAGCACTCTCGACTTTACGCGTACCAAATTGTGTGCTTGTGACTGTTGTGAGCCTGTAGTTTGTACTGTGGACTCCGCTTTCCAATTTTACAAATGACTTGCTCTTTTTAATCCTGCGTTTACAATAACTTACATCTACTCCAGTTTCGTCCAATTCGGTATGGTTCTAAGATTTAATGATCCCATCCATTAAAATGTTGTCCAACTCTTTGTTTTACATATGACTTATCATTTCATGAATTGGCTTGTGCAATTTCTTGTCTTTTTGGTTTCAGACGTCTTAACAACCGTATTCTTATATACAAGTATAAAATTACTTTTACAAATGTAAAATTCAACGTTTTATCCTTTAATATGAAAAAATGAAAATAAATATTGAATAGATTACAATCAACAAATTAAATTAAGTGTTCAGACTTCTGTGTTATGTAAGCAACATATCGACTTAATTTGAAGGATCCAAAAAGATATTTTGTATAGATATTTTCTCATGTAATTACTTTATATTATTTTCTTGATACTTTGTATAGGTTGGTATTGTAGTATTATGGTTAGCTTGTTTGTCAAGGCGTAGGGCTTGTGCTACTTGTATAAATACTAAAAAGATGATGCAATTCATTTGTCGACTGGAATAGTAACAAATATCTGTATTCAATTATGGATGTTAAGTTGAGTGTAAAATAGCATATTTGATGGAAGTGGCGTAATTAAGTAGAGGAGTAGTAAAGTTGAGCATGTAAGGAGTTATTCGGATTGAGCAGGAGAAGGTTATGACGAATCCAATAATCAAGGGATAGATAAGACTAGTAGTAGCATTCACCAATAAAATAAGGAGATGAAGCATGCTCAGCTCCTACTACAAGGAATGGCAGACGGAAACACGGAATCTTACCACCCAAACGTCATAGCAAACATTATTGCGCATCTAAAACAAGATAGCAGCATCATAATGCATGCATGTAATAATCACGTTATTGTCTGATTTCAGTCAACCTATTAACTCTCCATTATTTGGCTACCAATATACTTACTATATACTTTCTTCACTTCTATTTTAGCACCCTATCATTGGGGTGTCGTCAAGTGAAGCCTCTGAATTCAGATTCACCAGATTTTATATGTTATTCTTGCTTCCTGGGATTATGCATGTGCTTCAACTTGATTTCATTTCAGGTTAGCTGTCTCGACTTGGAACATCTAATGGGTTTTTTATTTCTGCCATTCATATATAGACTATCTTAATCCATGTTTGTTTCATAACGGAGGATACGCAACACTTGATGATTTACAAGACTGGAATTAATCCTTGATCTGAGTTTGTTTTACAGGCATTGCAACAAAACGAGGTACAACAATTACTCAAGCTGTGCATACCAGATTCCCTCAATCTTTACATCTTTCGGAGTCTTTGCTCCCAAATCGGTGTCAGACGGCTGAAGGCTCTGGAATACTCCAATGATTTCGCCTGTTTCCGGGTTGCTCTTGGTCACACTCAATGTAATGTTACCTGTGGATGAAGCAGTGTTCTTGACGTTCTCCTTTTGAAGCTCCTCTTCGTCTCCTCTTCCCCCAGCGGGCAATGCTACAGCATTGTCATAACCAGTCGACCCACCTCTTCCCTTTGGGTCTAGGAAGGAGGAACCACGGTATGACGGGACGAGGAATTCTCCACTGAAGCTTTCTGGTTTGCCTGATGCAACTAGTTGCTTGACAGTGAACAAGAAGGGAACACGCTCGCCCCCAGGCAGCTGAACGGTGACAGCGGCATAGTCAATCCCGTCTTTCTCCTCAAAATTGACAGTGCCATCAGACGAGACTTGAAAAGGTCCTTCCATTTCATCAAGGGTGTATGTGAGACGGGTCATGAGCTTGGTGTCTTGGAAGTCTGGTGGGGAGTTCTTGCTGACACCCTCGGCTTTGACGGTGAACTTGGTTGGCTCAAGGCATAATTTCTTGGCTTGGTATTTGCCGGGTTTGAAGGCGAAGGAATCGAGTCCATCTGCAAGGGTGGGGCACTGGTTTGCAGTTCCAGTTCCTTTGACTTCCATGTATGTTTTGCTCTGAATCTCATCGAAGGTTAGTCTCTTGGGAACCCCCTCTGCATTGGCTCCCTGTCATCAAATACATATTCAGTAACAAAAAACAATGAAGAGGGTAGTAGACTAGTAGTAGTAAGCAACATACAGAAGCAATGAGGGCGGAAGTGGCGAGAGCGAAGCCAGCGAGCTTGGTGGCATCAAGGCAGCGGTGAGCCAAGTCGTTGACAAGCGAGAGAGACACCCTCCCTGCAGCTTGCTCAGTGCCAAAAGCCTTGGAAACGTTAGGAGTAGACCAGAGTAGAAGGGTGTTTCTAGAGGATTGCAAGAATGTAGTAGAGGCCTGAAGGGAGGCTGCCATCTCTGATCTCTCCAACTGCAGGTTGTCAGTGAACTAAGAGAGCATGAGATGAAATTTGACAGTGCTTTCAGTATGTGTTGTGTTGGATAAAGGGATAGGATATGCGATATGAGATATGAGATATGAGATATGAGATATGAGATATGAGATATGAGAGGTGTTCTCTTATTGGTTTGTTTACACACTATTTGTCCCTAGTTCCCTACTCCTTTCTCTTGTTTCCACGGGTCTGTCTTTCGTTACTGATAAAAGATTTCGAAAGCTTAGACTTCGCTTGTATACCACCGTCTAGATTCTCTCCATTTCCTCAATAGACATGGAGAGGCAAGTTTTTATCAATGTTGCGGATCGTATTTTGACAATATTTAATGGTTCTTGTAGAGGATCCATTTCTCAAGTAATCCGTCTAAATTAGTATATTACTAGTTTAGGCCCCGTGAAATAATTGCACGTTATATATAATTTTTTTATCACTATTAAATTAATTATATAATAGTGATATCTCATTGCTTGTTCATTTTTTTTTCATTGTATAAGACAGACGTAATATGAACTAACGCGCCCAATACTTGTAATTTCCATGCTTATTAACCATATTAGTACATTTTTTTCCCTGTTATGGGTTATTGAAAATGGAGAAAAGGGTAATAAAATGATGTCCAATGGCCAAAACAACATAGGATGCCCTTGCTAAGGTGCTGTGTTTGTCGTGGCCGAGGCTGAGTGTGATATGGCTGAGATTGGTGATTCTACTAAGCCTGATCCGGAGCCTGAGAAGGAGGGGGAAGAGGAGGTTGGCAGCTGCTAGTAGGACGAAGGCCATGTGGTGAGAGCCTGGTGGTGGGCCGAAGTGCAGTCTAGTGGTGTGGGCCTGGTGGTGGGTCAAAGTTAATCATTTAACCGTATACCGAATATACGAAAAATCAGTATCGGATAATGACACCAAAATATGGGATTTTAAGACCGGATATCCGACACGATTGTGAAACGGATATCTGGTTTTGCTCACCCCTAGCAAGAACTACGGTCACTCAAACTTTAAACTTTGACTGACCATACTTTTTTGTGACGAGTTCCAAATGCAGTCTTTTTTTTAAAATTGACAGCGTTTATGATATGTTTGATTTGGAAAAAAATCGCTGCTTTCGGAACTCATGTTTGTGAGTTATGGTTAGTCAAAAGCGTTTATTTATTTTTTTTTTGAAAATGTGGTTATCACATAGATTACAAAAAAAAACACGGTATTATCACTAACTTTAATTGTTAGGTAAACGTTCTACACAAAATAGCCTCTCATTTTATCACGTCCAGTCCAAGTACAATAACTTGAGGCATTTTATGGAAATATATGGAATACAAAATAGAGGGAGGAAAGACATTAACACTCGTACATATATCTATAGGATTAAGAATTAGGTCGATGGTGGATGATACATTATAAAGTTCCCGTTGATAGCTCAGGGACTTGCATATTTGCAATAAACTGTAGGCAAGCATGCTTCAATAAAAGCTTCAACATCTACTGCCAAGGGGCTTCCCACAAAGACAATTATTGAACTCGAATGAGGTGGCTTCAAGGTGATCAAATGGAGCCCCATTTGGAATGGGTCCACATAGGTGGTTATGGCTCAAGTCCAAATGCCCGATATACGCAGCCGACGATATGGACTTGGGTATCAGCCCACTTAACCGGTTGTAAGACAAGTCCAGAGCTGTGAAATATGACCTCGGCCCAAACATATCGGGCAACTCGCCTTCTAAAGCATTTCTGCTCAAATTCAATATGCTCACACTCGACCTTAACAGACTCTTTGGTAATTGACCCGAGATCATGTTACCATCCAAATTCAGAGTTGACAACACCGGCATTTTGTCGAAGACATCCGGTATTTCACCTGATAATCTATTCAAAGAAAGATCCAAATCGGACAACCGATAAATATTGGCTATGGAAGCGGGAAAAGGCCCACCAAGCTGGTTACCACTTAGCAAAGCCCGACTCAACATCTGGAGCCGGCCCATTTCACTTGGCAACTCACCCGTAAGTTTATTATTCCTTAGGTCCAGGTGCATCAACCGGCCCAAATTAACAAGGGATGGAGGGATTGAACCCGTAAGAGCATTATCAGCTAGATTAATAACAGTTAGCTCTTTCAACTGACCAATAAGGCTTGGAATCTTACCAGTAATTTTATTCCCGACAAGGTCGAGGTGGTGGAGGAGGATGAGTGAGGTGATGCACTCCGGGATCACACCGGAAATACCCTTCCAATCTGCAATTGTCAGGGTGCTAAGCCGATCTAGCTTGCATATATCCGGGGATAAAGAACCGGTCATGAACCCGGTTCGGTGAGCCCGCTCAAAAATTGGGTCTTCGGATTCTCCACGAAGATTAATCTCAGCAACCCGGCGTGCATCGTCACACGTCACCCCGTACCAATCATGACAACAATCCGGACCTGACCATGACTTGAATATTCCCAAATAGGGTTCGTTTAGAGAGGCCTTGATGGACAGTAAAGCTGCCCGGTCTGATGGCCTGCAGGCATTAACCACAGTTAAAACAGCCACTATAATAACTAAAAGGCAAACCCCATTTCTCATATTTCAATTCCTTTTCCCTCCACTTTTTATGATACTTCCTTCTAAAATCCTAATAAACTGAAATGTGATTTCTTAAATGGAAAGAGCACCTATGTGAGCTATAACAGGGAGGGGGGGCTAATGGAGATCAATAAGTGAAAAAAGGCTAGTGTATATATATGGGATGAGGAGCAATAGTGAAAGACAATTTTAGCCTTAAGGAACTATTGATAATATAGTGGCAACATAGGTAAGAGATAAGGATAAAAATGTATGACAGTAAATGGTATTGAATGAAGGAAAGCATGATTGAATATGGGAGATGTGGCTAAGAAGGTGGTGAGGGCAGAACACCCATGTGGAGGTTTAATGTTAGGTCCAGAGTTTGGGTCCTTGTGTTCTGCACAATGTTAGGGATGCTTCATGCTTGCTTCCCTTTATTTATGTGGGTCTTCACACTATAACTACAATTATACTACCTAGCAGGTAAATTTTCAGAAACTATAGAATGACTCGAGATCGATAAGTTCATTCAAGTCAATAAGCTAGACTAGAGTATGAAACATAAAGGAACTCTTTATCTTTTGTTTGACACGTCCATCGTCGACTCATCAAGTCACACCTGTATTATTACAGCAAGCTTCAATCTCCAAATAATTTGGAATCGGATTACATGAAGAAATGACATATAAAACCATTTAACTAAGTCAAGGATAAAAAGATACAAGACACAAGTCATTTAAATATTTAATCACATAAATGTCAAGAGAGAATTCAAATTCATGAAATTATATCACAATGACACAAACCATGAGATACACAGTAAATGCAGCCACTTGAAATGTGCAAGCAATGCATGTTTATATCACATGACAACCCCACATTAGGGAAATGAAGACGAATTCAATCAAATCTTAAGAAATTGAATGATTGAAGATTTTCATGTGAACTAATCCAAAGCACATATACATGTAAATGGGACCATGATAACATGTTGCTGTATGGTGAATTGTATGATCCCTGTCGCCATTTGGAGGTGGTGATCAAACTGTACTCTGTTAGGCTATAGTGCCTATTAAGTCCCTTTTTAACAAAATAATTAAATAAAGCAAATTAAATAAAATTGGCAGCAATGTAATTGGACGACATAAATCCAAGGCCATCAGCCAACTTTCTCTTTTCTTTTTTTTTGTCTTAATCGTCTTCAACAGCAACAAGCGAACCCACTCTCATGAAAGATTAACCCAAATTCGATATTTCTCATACTTAAACATACTCTGTAGGTTTCTTGACCTCAAAGAGTTTGAAGTGCATTGATTACTAACATGGAGGAAGATCAAATTAAACTGATTTGTGACACAACCCCTGTACATTTGAACTGTTCCACATACAGCCTTGAACCTACCCAGAGGTTGACATATAGGTTAGATTAGCCGGTAAGTCTTGCTTAAGACGGGAAATACCCGTCTTAAGCTTACAACGGGTCAAATACTATCACATGGTGGTAAGACAAAACTTTTGGCATTTCCTAGGCAACAAGTGGGGATTTGGTATGTATTTGACCCTCTTAAGCTTAAGACGGATAATGGCTGTCGTAAATGATGATTCCTAAAATCATTCCTCATTATCCAAGGGGAACATAAAGCATGCCGTTTGTCTTCTCCTAAAATCTTACAATGATAACATCAGAATTAAAGGATGTAGTCATGTGGCAGAAAACATAAATTGGTTTTGATGGACAGTTGTCAGTTGTCCTAGGAATTAGTAAAAATCTACTAACATTATGGAGATTGTGTAAGATAAGCAACAACCTGAAGGAGGAGGCAGAGTTAAATTAAAGCCCTTTGTCTTCAATGTATCACATATTCTCATTCCATGGCAAGCCATCCGGGCACCCGAATCAACATGTGCTCGTACCTATTAAAAAGCTCTGGAGAAAATGAAAGGTGGTGATTTTAAAATAACTGGCAACTTTAGAAGAGTGTTGACTCGTACCTACATGTGCTCCAACTGAATCAAGACTGTAATAAGTGAGCTCGGATGCATACAACTCAACTTGAGATGTATACAAATAAATGCACAGCATTGGACTTGGATTAGCTGCGACTTATTCACCCTGCAGCATTACTAGGAAATCAATTTCAGGCCCAATAAGTATCTATTATTGGGCCTACTATATTGAGTTGGACCACTGATTGTGTTTTCTTAGCCCAGCTATAAAAACAAATTACTGATTCTATTTTCACTACCCTTTTTTGTTTCTCTGTTGATTCTATTTTTCTGAAAAAATCCTCAAAGAATGAATTATTGAGGGGGAATCTGGTTGAGTTGGAGACCATAAAATTGCAGGTGTAAAGAGCAAATGCTACGAAAAGGAACACAAGCTTACCTACCAGGAAAAAGAATCGCAAAGTGGAAATTATCCAACCTTTTGCTTTGAAGCATGAACTAATTTTAACAACCTACGGCTCTAAATAAAAGAGGTTGGTAGATAGAAAGTAAATCTAGCTGATTAAACATCAATCTTCAATGTGTACAAATAAAAATATTAAGTGTAATAATATTATTGCAACCTAGTTGGTGTTGGTGTATAATAGAAAGTAAATCTAGATGTTTTTTTATTCTCCTTGATTCTGCTTAGTTATTTACAGAAAAGCTTTCAATTGGCTTGGCTTGGCTTGGTGTATGTTGATGAGATACATCAAGTGTATACAATAACTTTTCATACACAAACATCATTAACCTAAAGCAACATAACCTCTAAATTTAACGGTTTTAATTAGTCACAGTGATGTTTAATTGAGATTCCGAATCCCATTCTGTAACTGAGCTCATCAAAGATAATGCTATATTGCTATGGAGCTCGATTTCTATCTATATATAGAGCAAGTCTAGATGACCTTTAAATTAGTTGATTTAATTATGGTACATTGTTACAAATTGAGTATTTACATTTACACGTGTTGATGACTGTTGTGGATTAAAGATAAAAGGTTCTACTATGCTCTATTCTCTGATGGGAAAATTTTAAGGGATTCTTTTAAATGATACGATGCATCGCATCATGCATATATGATATATCCTGCAGTTGAATACTGCAGCAACTGGGAGCCACCGGCATCAGGAAGCAAGCACAACAAAATCTACTGCTTGCTTTCGTGTGCATAATATTCTAAGTATATGTGCAGAATCTTGAATAATCATTTAAAAGAATATGATCCTCCTAAGGGCGGATAAAAGGGACGATTTCATCATGGCATATGTGCAAAGGTAGCATCAATTGAAGACACAGACAGGAGATGATTCTTACCTAGTGTAATATCAATACCCGGCCATCGTGCTCTAAACATCTTTGTACCCAAAAGAATCTCATTCTATTAGTTGCAATTTAGCAAATAAATCAAACATCTACAAAGTTTCAGTTTGTTTCTTGGCGGAAAAATATTATTAAGATTTGTTAACCCCCTCGTGTTTTGCTTTCATTTAGCAGTGACCAAACATTCTTATAAATTTACGAGTTACTTGAAATAGTTGTATTATTGCAGGGTAAAATATTGCCTAAGCCTTAGTAACATTGAGATAATGATGATGATAGCAAAAGGGATATTGAACACACCTTGTTACTTGAGATGTCATAGTGAATCTCCCGTACAAAATCATTCGTTTAATTAACCTTCACACCAATCTAGATAGATAGTCTGAAATTTATTACACATGTATCAGACGACGATGCCATAGTTGTTGGCATCGTTGTTGAGATAACAAGCACAAATAAATAAATTTTAGACTTCAAATTACAGTATTAACAACTTGATACCACACAATTATATGACCACAACTTCATTAGTAGAAAAAGGAAGCAATCATAAAATATTAGTCATAGACCAACCTAAACATCCTAATTAATTATTTTCTCTAATCAATCAAAGGGATTTAAGGCATGGCCTTATGATCCATGCTCTAAAATTCACATGTTATCGGTCGCTAACATGCTTAATAAACTAATATCTCACTTATCTTTGGACAACCCATAAAAAATATAACGTGTTGAGAACAATATTTCATTTAAATTTTTTTTTCTCTTAAGACCAAAAGGTCAGTCCTAACTCCTAACACTCCAATTGAACTTGCACAAAACTAGAAGTTTAAAAGCCACCGTTCACAAAAACCTCTAACACAACTTAAAAGTTAAATCTCTAAAGGTTCAAAACTGCAACCTGAATTTTTAACATGAGAAGTGTGATACATACTATTCAATGATACCAGTCTCTTTCACGTCCAAGTCTCCCAACACTCTTCAAATAATTAGTGTACATAAACGATTGTTTCATTGAGGTGCAGAACGAGAAACACATTGTTCAGTGATTCAAGTTCCATAGCTTGTTTGGACTTTGGCAACTACACCAAAAGAGCAAATCTACTTTCCAACCAAACGAAGATTTTAAAAAAAAAATGCAACACCCTTTCTTAGAAATATGTTTAAAGTACCGTATATTAAAAACAAAAAAGTTCGAGGGGGGAAAATGGTCTTCATACTCTTCAAACAAATAAATATTATGTAATCGTACTATAAAGTATAAAAGTACTCGTATTATTTCTATATGGCATTATTGATGATGAGTCGCCTCCTCATCCATATTTCTATTTCCTCAACTTTACAAAGCACAATTCAGCAGATATATATCATGATTGATGGTGGTCCAACAAAGGATACAACAGTAGTTTTATACTATGGGTGGCCTTACTGCCTTAGTCCCATAGCTTACAAATTTACCCATTCAAACACTTGACATTGACGAAAGGAGTACTCCTAAGCAATTTCATTCCTAGGCTGCTAGGTTCCATTGTTAAGCTCTTCTTCAACTAATGTCCTCCAGGAATAGAAGTATAGAGCGAAAAGAAGAGCGCTTGTAACAGTGTAAAATTCTCATTTAAAAGCATACTCCGTAACACGTTACTTTAAAGTGAAAAGCTAACATATAGCTTTGTAGTTGCTCTATCTAGTTGTGACTTGTAATCAATAGGTGATACTGATACTCCCTCCATCTCATTTTAGTTGTCTCATTTTCTCTCATAAATCGGGATAACATAAATGAAACCGCGAACATGTTTATTCAACCAACAATCTTTAACAGGCATGGACCGTAGGGTTTTGTGGGTAATCTCGTTGTACTATAGTCTAATTCACATAAGCTGAAAAATATCAATGGATGGATGGGATTACGCACAAATGTAATCCGTAACTAAATATGAGGCTACATATTGATGCTCTTAAATTTTCATATGCATGCTTACATCACATTGATGCAACCAAGAGTCAATATTTCCCATATAATGACGAGGAAACAGACAATTATGCAAAATGGTAAGAGGGTATTTTGGTCAGTCGACTGAATGGAAAGGTGCATTAAAATCAATAAGAAGAGTAGTTTTTTTTATTTATTTCTGTATTAGACTTGATTGAATAAAATAGGGGCAAAATTATGTGCCAATAAATAATGAATAATACCTCTTTTTATTCTCTCGCCTGATCATTTACAGCATCTGCGTCCCTACCATCATCAGCAGCAGAGCCGAACATATTTGCTGCTGAGAGAATGATAAAAAAGAAAAGGTAGTTAGTCTTTTATCAATATTAACATTACTATTCAGTTACCTTGTTAGGAGTTCAATTCATCTTTGTACTAGATTACTTGGAAGCTTACATGTTGGGTTGAGTCTCCATTCGTAAAATGGGTGATCTAATAGGGACTCACCTATGAATTTCCTCTCAAGGTTCTCCTTGGATTTACATAACTTTTCCAGCCACAATTTTATAGGTCAGAAATGCATTAAACTATGCGTCAAGTAAAACTTGCCTTCTTTTGTACTCTGTTTCCTTGATTTTCTTTATGTAGATACTGAGCAAGGTTCAGAATTCCAAAAGAAGAAAGACATAGAGATGGATTCAGGATTTCAACAGCAGCATCACTTTGAGGATGAAAAGCAACAAGTGAACAGCCTGACAAGGTTCCGGTCTGCCCCAAGTTCATACTTTGCAAGCTTCCTTGATGCTGCTGATACTACCTTCATTAATCCTAGAGATGATCTCTCTACTGCTAGAGGGAATTTCTGCAATGCTAGACCCTTTAGTCCTGAAACTGAAAGTATCTTTGCAAGGTTCATGTCTTGAATGGGAGATGGAAACAGCTCCTTGTCCCATAAATCAAATGAAATACCCGGAACCTCACAGATGCAACCCGAAATGATGGTTACGGAGAAGGAAGAGAGTGACACACTGCATCAGCAACAGCAGCCGAATTATAATACTACCCCTCAGATGATCTATAGGAGTGCATCAAAACCACCTTTGGCAATTCATCACAGCTTAGCTCCAGCTGTAAGATCGACGCCCCATATGAAGATTGGTATTGGTGGATGTAGTGGTTCCAGTCTCACTAGGCATAGCAGCTCCCCATTCCTCATTCCTCTGTACATTCACGCTGTCCCGGACAGCGAGATATATAGAATTAAAAAAGAAAAGAAAAAACGGGGAATTGCTGATGTGGAACCATTTTTGGTATATAGTTTGAAAACCGTCCTATTTTGTTAATTAGTTTGGGTTTGAACCCCATTTAAGCAAAAACTTCTCAAATTCAATCTTACAGAAGATAAGGAGAGATTTTGTAAACCAAGTGATCACTTATAAACTATAATACTCCAACTTATTCTACAAATGTGGAATGAAAAGAGGTTGTTTTGAAGCAACACTTCCACCATCTCTTCCCCTACCCTGTTATGAATTCCAAATTGCAACAATGCTCCAAGTACGGGAACTCCTCGCTGACTTTAGGCAGAATATCAAACTACTCATTGATGAAAATCCAACCACCCGGCAGATATTTGACACATCATGCTTTGAGGCTTCAACGGGATCGGCTTGTTTCTATAGTTTCCAATTTCGTTCTTAGGGTTTTTATTATTCATTTCAATTCATTCTTGGTTCATGATCATAAGATAAGGGGATCATTTGTTTAGTGAGGGTGCGCTGTTTCGGAGGTCGGTTTTGGTTTAAAGCAGAATATCAGTCTCAACTGTCAAACTTAAGCAGCGAGTTAGTGCCAACCCAACGACCCCTCGTAACAACAACATTACCCTATTACC
>JAOWBH010000032.1:625141-641882 GCA_028566215.1 Silene coronaria
CTGTTTTATGTGCAGGATCATTACTTTGATGTAGTTACTAATGTAGTCGGTTTAGTCGCTGCAATTCTGGGGGACATGATTTTCTGGTGGATTGACCCTGCTGGCGCCATTCTCCTTGCGATTTACACAATTATAAATTGGTCTGGAACTGTTTTGGAGAATGCAGGTATCTTCTCTTTTCGTGTTTTCAGAGAGATTCTTCTGACAGCGAAGCTACGACAGAATTCAGTCATAGTCGTTTTTTATTTCCTGCAGTCTCACTAATAGGACAGACAGCTCCTCCTGAGGTCTTGCAAAAATTAACATACCTTGTTTTACGGCACCCTCAAGTTAAGCGTATAGACACTGTGCGTGCTTACACTTTCGGGGCGCTCTACTTTGTTGAGGTAGGTTTACAATCAAATTGAGGCTCATTGCAGGACTTATTTTGGCTGGTTTACTGTTTTACGCGGGTTTTTTTTCTTTTCATCAAGGAGTTTTAACCGGTTTAAATAAACTCATTTTGGAATATTACTGGAGTAGGTTGACATAGAGCTTCCTGAAGAAATTCATTTGAAAGAAGCACATGCCATAGGCGAGACGCTACAGGACAAGCTAGAAAAACTCCCAGAAGTAGAGCGAGCTTTCGTTCATTTAGATTTTGAATGTGATCACAAACCTGAGCACACGATTCTGAGCAGACTGCCAAATACCGAGCCTTAATTTTTCAGCTAGAGATGGCGATACTACAAGTTTTTTGCTAGATTAGGTACAGTTAAAGCTTGTTTTTCAAGGTTCGCGTTTTGGTACTGATCGAAACATGAATCGTAATCTCAGAATTTGAGCTGTGAATATCTTGCAGCCAGAGAGAATCTGTATATATTCCGTCACTTGTGAGACTGAAATTTTAGATGATTGTAAATTTGAACAATCAATAGTAATAACTGATGTATTGTGATGGCTGAAGTCCTGAAGCATCTGAATTTCACCGTGTCATGTTATAAGCCAAGTCGTTGTGAATTGTGACCTACTCATGCTCACGGTAGCATAACGGTAAAGATATATTAAGACTATTGTGGCTACTCAAAATGAACCACAAGCTGACATGAATGACACAATGCTGTAATTTTTGATTCATCGTTATTAAAATCAACATTATACATATTTGCATTCTCAATTTCGCAGTCGTTCTGTAAATAGTTAAAATATGACCAACTATAATCTAGTGTTGTCATTCTCCTCCAAAAGCTTTACAGGACAAAATTCGAGAAGCCAACCATCTTAATACGGCTTTCTGTCATCCAATGACGGCAACCCATTACTTCAATGATTCCTGAAAAACGGTATAGTCCAATCAACCATCGTCAAATAAGGACTGGTGCATTGCATATATCATACTCAGTAATAGAGTGATCATCAGTCATCGCTATGTGGATCATATTTCCAACTTCAGTATACGAATTGTGGATCATATACCAAGCAAAGTATACGGTAGATAAGAATTGTCGATGAAACTTACTTAAGAACCGGGTAATAGCCGGCCATTATACATCTTATCGAGCAACTGCTTTGCGTCAGGTCTTCTTAGTAGACCTTTGTTGTTGGGCAAGCCAGTACCCAAACACACGGGGCAGACAAGTTTTCCTCGACCTGCAGAAATAAAAAGGACTCGGAAAGTAAAGTTGCAGTCTAAGTTATAACCAACGTCGTAGTGAAAAAAAAGGTTTGATTAATGGAAATGGCAAGAAACAACATTAGATCATGGTCTAGGCAGGTGAGTGGTGACTGAAGCATGAAAATATTACCATAACAGTTAGGACACTCGGTAAACTCATATACATCTTTCGCACGCTTTCTATTTAGTGCCTTCCATTTTCCTGTTCCACCGCACATATCACCTATATAAAAGACAGACAAGCATTTTATGAGGCTTCAAAGCCGGAGATAACATATACAAAAGGTTATCAAAAGCATCATGTGCGTAATTCAACGTCATTATGGTAGATCAGCATCATATGATACAATGAGTCGGGCTGTTATGGTGGATATACTGTTTCAACAAATGCAGTTCAAACAATCATCATTCATCACAAAAAAAGTGGCATGCCTGCAAAAGCATAAATCATTTAGCATCTAAAACTCTGACGGAGTTAAAACATATAAACGAACATTGGTGAACACTAAGCAACTGAGTTAAACTATGCTCGTGTGATCATGCAAGGGAAAAGTTTTCGCCTTTATGATCAAATTTAACTGGTTAATGGGTAATCATGCAAGGGAAAAGTCAAAAAACATGTATCTCTGTTCATAATTAAACTCCCCAAACGCGACACTATAACCATAGATGGACAATCCTCTAGAGAATGTCGTTATATATGCAAGTGTGTAACTCCTTCTAGACAAACTAGAGCTACACTGAGAGATCATATTTCAACAAACCTAGGTCTCACAGTCACGCCAAAGAGATAAATCCGGCATTTAGGTCAATATTTCCTTTTGCATCTTGTTTCTACTGAAATGTAAATGGACTTACAAATAATAGCACCGCTCCCACCACAGTTACGACAAACTGCTCTTTCTTTTCCATCTGCAGCCAGGGCTTCTTGTCTGACAAAAGACTTGCTGTGAGGGGTTATAAGAGATACTGTTGAACATAAGCATGCAAGGCACAGTCGCCGAGAAGTTACAATTCCATCATCCTGCAACTCACAAAAAAGCTTATAAACAGTACAGCCATTTGCACCTATTCTTAAACATCAAATAGTCTACAAAGGAACAGATATGCCACTTCGCCAACTCGCTCAAAACTCGAATTGATAACAAGAGTAAAGCAACTACCTTCAAGTTCTGAGGATTTGAAGAGGTATCTGAAGTCCCAGTATCAACATCCTTATCCTCTAAACTCGATCTCACACGTAATCCGACAGACTTCCTCCTATCTACATCAAAGTTATTGCTAATAAATAATGATCAGCAAAATTCATATTTGCTTATGCAACAAAATGATCACACCATTCATTAACCCCAACTAGCAACTAGCTCTATGTGCAGTTACTGCAGTTTGCAGGGTAAGGCTTCACACATCCAATCATGTCCCCCAACCCGTACAATCATTTGTTTACCTTTTTTATTCTTTGTTAGCCGTATTTTAATAAAAGGTAAACAAATGATTGAAACGTACATGTGTAGACAATCGACTCTCTTGGTATAACACTTAAAACACCTCATTTTAAGCCAAAAGATGAGTTTTTTTTTTCCCTGAAAACAGTAGTCTGATACTTGGACACGCACCCGTATCAAATACTTCAACACCCACTAGGCCACTAAGCTACACGAGAACATTCATAAAAACAAGGGAAAACAAACAAAGCATAGAGACATGGAAGTGAAGCAACAGATTAAAAGAAGAAAAGAGAGACATACAATGAGAAGGAGAAGAGAGAAGGGGTGAGCAAAAGGAGGAAGAAGAAGAAGCAAGATAAGGCAAAGCCTCCATTGATGAAATTTAATTACTAAGTTAAAGAGCTATTGCATCACCACCACCCGTCTCTCTACTCCTCCACTCCTTTCTTTTTATCTATCTACTCCTCCTAAACATTCTTTTTTTGCCTTTTTACTTTGTTTGGTGTTATCTGTGGTGATCGGGTCACTCGAGTCGATTTTTGTATTTTTGTACAATATATTCGGGTTTTGTTAAGCTAATATGGAGTATCAGTTTTTAGTGAAGTTCACATTGGGTAGGGAGTTATTAAGTTGGATTGGATTTGGTTCAGATTATCATCGAATTAGGTTTATTTACATTTGCTTTTAAATTTGATTATTAAGATTAATTTCGTGTCGGTGTTATTTAGATCAATATTCATTGTCGACTTATCAACACGATGAGTCATTATAATCACGGGTTATCCTCTAATTACTTAGATTTGCACCATCAATTAACTTCTCGTAACATGTTCGATTGTCAATTTCGCCTCTTTTTTTTTTTTTTAATCTATTGGGTTGAATTTCACATAGTTCATGAAATTGTTGAACATTTGGTCTCTATTTCCCAATTTCTACTCCATATTTGATTGAAATTGCACCTGTCATCTCCGTGACATCGCCAATTTCTCTCTTTGTCCACTCGAGGAATAAAAATTGGAGCTCTATTGTTGCAATCCGAAACATCATTATTTTCAATGTGTACTCGCCGATATTCCATAACAGATTGGATGGCTATCAGCATGAACTGTCACAGTTCAGTTTCTGAGACATTAACAATGGAAAATGTGCGCTGATCAGGTTTTACAAGTTACCAGGTATAATAATCTGAAATCGATCTACTGTATAAATATTCGACAAAGAGCGCCAACAAATGGCAATACAATACTTACAGAGTTACAGGAATATCATTCCAAATAACTAGTGGGAAACAAAAGCTCCCTTATGGGAGCATTAAGCTTTCGGCTCTATTCCATACATAAAAAGATAGCGCCTACTACACGAGGGAATGCCCACATTGTTGTATCCTGATTTTTCATATCATCCGTTACAAGCTGCTACATGATATGTTACATGATGTTTTGATACCCTTATCTAATACAGGTTTATGACACTGTTCTTCCATAGCACAAGCATGCCAGGTACAGATTTTTTGCCCATTTATCCTGCATCGTAACAAAAAAGGTTCAGAAATGTCTCATTCACTGCAGTTGTGCATTTAACCACTACGACAATTCCTACAGGAATAGCAGAACAGGTCTCAATTCTCCTATATCTTAAGAAACTGTCATTATAGCTTCAAATAAAAAGAAAAATTATCGTTCAGGGCTGAGGGATGAATAAAATAAATGGGGATAACACTTACCTTAACATGTGTGCTTGGAAACTGTGAGGTTCTCAAAGTTTCTTGAGTCTCATCTCCTGGTCGGCGCTTTGGCACACTTAGGACTAGTGCAGTTTGATCAAGGTTAGCAGCGGTTGACGTTATTCGATAGCCACTGTCCCAACGCTTGTGAATTCCTTCACTTGGATAGAGAAAATCCAGCTCTACGACCTACAAAGATAACCACAAAAAAACCAGAAAAGAGTATCTTAGCAGCTGATCACAACACCTTCGCATTAAAAACAGAACAGCAGATCAATCACAGCTACTGCAAAAATATGTGGTCCGAGGAATAGATTCTGAATACCCCACAAAATATTCACATCGAACACAGCAAAGAAAATATTACGGAGTATGCAAGTAAAACAACACAATACATATAATAAACTATATTTTTTGAATTTTTAACAACCACTACCTTATAAATTATTCAAATTAACTGCAATCGTTAAGTAAAAATCAAAACCACCACGATAATACATGGTACAACTAAAAGCAATACCAAAAGCCAATCCCAACGGAAAAAAAGGGTGGGGGAAGGTTTATCCGACTGCATTGCCTCAGACCACCAACTACCCCAACCCTTGGAAACCACCTCCCACCTCAAACAAAACAAAAAAAAATCACTCCCGAATAATCCTCCGGTGCACCCCACCCCAACCCTAGAAAATCATCATTTGTAAATTTTCAAGGGTGGGAGAAGGTTTATCGGGAGCGAGGCAGTATGTATTGAAGAGTGGGGATGATTTTTGGGAGTAGAGTAGTAGTATATGGTGGTTGGTGCTGGAGCACTAGTGGTTTGGATGTGGGGTGGGTAGGTGGCTAACAGTGCGTGTTGGGCTGGGGTGAAGGTAATGGTGGGTTGGGTGATTGAGTGGCATGTGGGTAGTTGGCTGGATTGGAAATTGGAGAAATTTAGAGTAGCAACAAAACAAGAATGAAATTTTGTTTATGTAAAGGAAATTTTGAAAATTGGCCAGAAAAGTGACTCTTCTACGGAAAAGTGACATATAGACCATATTACCCCCAAGATGATTTGGTTGCTTGACATGAATCACCATATGTAACCATCATCTGCCTAGAAAAAAAAAATCACATGCCAAAATGTAGAGATACGTCACTTCCAAGTTCCAGAAACCAACCTGATCACTGTAACCAGCGTTACGAGACATGACAACCCCCCATCTTGATCCGGCAGTGGCCATAGATGTGACATGAAAACCTTCCCTCCACTTCTTATTTATCCACTTGAAGGGGAAGGCATCACTCACTTTGTACGACTGTTGAGTGTATTGAGTACCTACAGAGTCATTGGGATTCAAACAATAATTCAGTGCATACAGAAAAAGCACAAGGCAGCTTTGTAGAGCGCATCACAGGTCTAAGCAAGAAAAAACTACAGCAATCAGAAAGCAAACCCATTAGGGGGCGTTGGTTCAATAAAGGGAAAGGGAATGGAAACAAACAAGGGAAACAAGGGGAAAGGAAAGGTATACCCTTTGATTTGCTAAGTTTTTGCTTGAATAAATTAAAAGGAATGAGTAACAACCAACCCAAACAAAAAACCACCAAGCACCACCACAAACTCACCCAAACCTGACACCACCACTGACCACAGCCGCTTAGAAACTGTTACTCGCCGATACCCAGACCATAGCTGGCACTGCAACTCAGCCACCCACTCTTTCCTGTCGGAACCCTACAACCCTCTTCAAAATCTCCACCAACCACCATGATTTTCACCTCCAATAGTTAAAATAACCTCCCCCACCCTTTAAAAAATAAAAAAAATAAAAAAACTGGTGTTTTTAAGGGTAGGGGAGAAGATTTCAGGTGTTGAAAAAGGTTTTGGTTTTTAACGGGTTGAGGGTGGTGATTGTTATGGTGGGTGGGGTTTTGCGTCATGTGATTGGCGGGAAAGGGGTTGTCGGCAGCATAGGCCAGAGGGTGGGAGCCGGCACCGGCGCTGGTGTCAGCAGTGAAGAATTATGCCGGTGGTTGGTGATGGGTGGTGGTTGAGTGGTGGATGTTGGCATTGAAGGGAGGGTAATAGGGAAAGGGAATCTCATTCCCTAGGGGGTGAGGGGAATAAAAATGGGGGAATTAAGGGGTAACCAAAACTGAAAATTAGGTAAAGGAAATGGAAATTTGGATTAACCAAACATCATGTAAGGGAATCATTCACTTTCCCTTTCCGGAAACCCCCAAACCAAACACCCCCTTATAAGTCACTTTATTAAAATCTAACAAGGTTAGCACGGAGGAAGCATATCATAAACATGCGCCCAAAAAAAACAAAAGCCTAGTTAATCGCGCAACCTAAGCTCTACATGGTAGGACCAAGACAGTGAGGGAGACAGTTAAGTGAAGAACAACAGAAGAGAGATAATAAAATGACACATTTTTGCTAGCTTCAAGTGTTAAGTCTCAATTCATCCTTCAGGAGTAAAGTATTATCAAATTAATAAATCGGGAAAGGTCTTAGTACTACAACTACTTTAATCGAGAAAGATCTTAGATCTACCGTCTGATGATGTCCGATAAATACATCAGGTAACCTGGTGAGCAACAGATCAAGTATACATTCAGACATCAATTGCTCAGCAAATGGTATTTGTCCACCAGGATTCATACATTACAAGTATCAAAAGGTCAAAAAACTCAATCGGACAACAAAACACATCAAACTTCAAAAGAAAACTTTTTAGATATTTGAAGTTCTACTTAGAGAGAAATCATAGAGATTGAGCCTTAAACGTCAAAAATCAGATCCTTGTTCGTAACCCTGTCTACAAGAAACCACGAATCAAGGACAATCATAGACACCACAGCACCCTTCTTTCTACACTGCTAACTAACATTTATACTCAGATGAATTAGCGACAACATGAATGAATAAAGTAATAACAACACAAAGGCAAAAGCAACAAGGTCTGAGAAGCACTGTAATTTCATCAAGATTAAAAGTATGCTGAAATGGCAAACCTTTAGACATCACCACAAGAGAGCTTCCATTGGTAGCTCCAGCAACAGAACTGATGTAGAAATTTTTCTCCCATTGTTCCATGATCCACTCCTATAAGATATCAACCATCAAATCGTTCAGAAAATAATTAACTTAACACAAGTTTAATTAGAAAAATATACATCACATAACAGCACCCACCTTATGCAAGAAATGGGGTGATAACTCATAAATTTGGTGGCTAAAGCCAGTTCCACCATCCATGATCAAAGCCCATAGATTGGAGCACGAGGAAACGGAGCTTATGAGTAAACCATCAGTGTTCCCTCTCTCCACATGTTGTTCCAATCTAGCATCAGCAACATTGTAATGGTACCTACACAAAATGAAGAATAGAAGGATTAACAAGATGTATAAAAACACCAAAAATTGCCTTTTGAGGTTTTGTACACCTATCTTCGGTGGTGCACAGATGAACTTAATCTTTTCTAGTATATAACTACAAACTGACAAAGAAAAGAACAGAGAGATCGCCACATGGACAAAGAAATTGAGCACAGAATTTGATTTAGATTAATAGGTATGCGTAGATGCTCTACTACAGATTACTAGAGCCACAAAACAATTGTACCTTTGTTTCATAGGTGTCCGAGCATTATAAACGGAAACCCATTGCGTAGCCGGAACTCCTAGTCGGACCTTCTTTTTCTGCTGCCCATCATCATCTTCATCGACGTTTAACCTTCCACGTTTTTGTCCAACTTGATAGATAATCTAACATAACTTAAATAGTAAGTATAAACAAACATTGGCTAATAAACAGAAATTAAGACAAATCTCTGTCTAGGAACGATAATACCTTCTGGGCACCATCAGTATTTATTGGTCGTATAGATGGGTTTGGTCCAATCAATCCATCAAACACAGATATTAGCTTGGAATAGTTGGGCTCTTCATCAAATTTCATATTCACAATTTCTTCAACAAATTGTTTAAGAGGCGGTGGACAAAAACAGCACATCACATCTGGCGATGTTCCCATCTTTTTCTTACAGACCAGGAATGATTTGTTATCACCCTGAAGAGCAATAATGGAAATTATGAAACAGCCCTTTATAAATAATGGTCATGAAGGCACTAATAAACACAGTACTCAAAAATACCTGATAGCCTTGCCAGGGTAATCTGCCTTTCAAAAGAAAAATAAGTGTGTATGCAAGAGATTCTAAGTCATCTCTTCTGCTTGCGGTTCTACCAAGATGGGCATGCACACTTGCATAACGTACGGTTCCCCTGCTCATTTTTACATTGAGAAATTTTATAAAAGACGACACAATTTAATAGCAAACAATGATGCATTGATTACAAATATGAGTGAAAGTGAATTTTTGCTAACCTGAACATATCAGGACGCTGATCATAATCCACATGTTTCCCACTTGAGGTATCCCTCCACTTGGTCGCTGCAACATGTTGAACACGCTAAATACTTAAAAAGAATACTTGTGAAGGAAAATAATCGAAACAGTATCCCACACAGATGACAAATTACCTAGTCCAAGGTCAACAAGATACAATTTCTTCTCCTGAGCAGTGGATGGTTGACCAAGTAAAAAGTTTTCTGGTTTCACGTCTCCATGTACATAACTGACATTGACAGAAAGCATGACATCAATTGTCTCACAAAAGTTCAAGTGGCAGAGTCAAACTTACTAACAAGATGACATGGGAATGAAACAACTTTTAATGGCTTGCAAATATTGTAAACACATTACCCTTTACCATGCATCTTCTCAAGGATTGATAAAGATTCAATAGCAATACAGGAAACCATTTCAACTGACATCCTGCAGGCACATCAAAAGTAAGAATTGATTCGGATAGAAATACTCAAAATCAAACCTGGTTCTCAAACAAAAAATTGTTCCTCATCATGAGCTGGTGAGAAAATATGTTGTAAGGTTGAGAGCATGAAATCAAGCAAGCTCCACAATACAGTAAAATGATTAAGTTGAGACCGAACTTCCATTCTACCATTAGCAATCCCCACCAATCAACTGAGGCTTACAGAAGGACCTCTTGTTCCCAAAATGTATTATCTCGACAAATTTCAGGCACCTCGTCACAAAGCATACATAAATGACATTATCGCAACCGTCATTTCAATCCTATTTCCATTTCCTTCTAGCTAGCCATTTAACTTTTCGATCATCATTACCAGAATACCAGCCAACTAAACTGACTACAATGCTAGAAAATCAGGTGAACTACCAGTATATCACCCTCCACAAAGCTATGAATGTACCATATTGACTACCAGTAAAATTTGAACACATTTGATGGTTGCTGAGAGTAGAAAAAAATATTGATCAAACGAGAGCCATACTCATATATTGAAAGTTTGAAACCAAGCAGACAACATTTTACCGAAACCAATAAATTTAGAAGAGAATTCCAAGTGCTTCATACCAACGTCATAAGCATAATGATGTACACTCTACGACGCAGCAGCAATACTGATTTCTAAACATAGAAGGCCTAAATATATGATGTTAAATATATAAACTTATAAAGTAAAAGCAATGATGCACTCTTCATGTGTAGAGATGTAGAGTACTCACGATTGCCCAGAAGTATTCCATACATCCCATAAGCTCGGTCCAAGCATGTCCATAACCTGCAGAAAAGAGACTAGTACTGGTAAGGTCAACATTGATAATACCAGCAAACATACAAAAGCAAGATAAAGTGGTGGTACCATAACATAGTAGTCTCCTTGCTTCCCTTTGTAATGCACCTTGGGTACTCCGTGACTACCACCAAGGGTGCTGCAAGCATAACCAAAGCACAGTACATCACTTAAACCACAACAATAAATCTATAAAACCTAGTAACCTAGCACTCTTTCTGTTTTGCATGTCACTCTCTACATTTTACAACTCTCATTTGGGTATTAAATATCCCAATATGTGAGGACATAATGAGAAATGTATACTCTTAGAAACCTTTTGTCGCTATGAATCTAATAATTGAAATAATTTGAAGTCACCACTGTTGTTTTGGAGAAAAAAACAGCATATATATAAAAAAAAAAAACAGATACATACTTGTACACTTGCCACTCGTACGGAGGACCGTAGTTACACCCTTTGCTGTTCTTATGCTCAAACTTCAAAGCCACCTTAAACAGAGATAATAACATATTACAAAGGGAAATAAACCAACCTATTGACTTAATAGAAGACAGGCAGCACTCATCTACTGCATTCTGAATCCAAATTTTGAATTGTTGTGATTCCATATAACTGATTATGTGAGTTTTACCTCTATGAGTTTTACGCACCTTAGTGTTCAGAATTTGTACAGGGGTTTTCTCATAAGTAATTGTCTCATCAAGTTCAATAGTCTCTGGATCCAGAACATGAGATAGGTCACTAATATATTTTCTAAGGTGGGAAACATGGAACTTTGAGCTCCAATATCTCGTACGATCCAATGGATTTTGAGCTCAATTTGCCCTTCTTACTAAACCTCATTACCTTTTTTCTAGGGAAGACCTATAAAAGATCTTATCACTAACTTAAAATTCCACATGCATGCGAGTGCGAGTGAGATACAACTCCTCTTTTTTTTTTTGCCACATAAAACTTTCCCACCACTCGAACCTTATAATAAATTTCTAAATGTGTCTAAAATAGGAACTCTTACAACCTCAAGCGTCAGAATCTCTAATCATAGTCCACAGACTTAAATCTCATATCCTTATTTTCAAACTACATTGATAATACGACCACGCTTGTGACAAGTTCAACCATGTATTGCAGCTTCACCAACGTTCGTCTACATATTTATACATGAGTAACATATTATTACCCGATTCTCGTTTAAATCACCTCTCACCCAAACAATGCTTATCTATTTTTTGTTTTTTTTCCATAAGGTGTCAATTTGAGAGCATTAAAACATACTTATACACCATTGTGCATCCCATGCACTAGAATCAATTCTAAATCCAAATTCTAGTGTAGTAGACATAACATCCACCCATGTATATCAGGCCCTCATGAAACCACAAGATGAATTTCCAATGTGCACTAGGTTCCCAAGAAAGAATTCTAAATCATCCAACATGTATGAAATATTTACAAATCCATGTATTTAGCAATTTAAAATAATCTATCAATAGAGTATAATGCAATTCTTGCATAATATTATCGGGTATAATTATACTAACTAGACCACTTCTCTTAAGATCAAAGTATATGGAATTTCAAAGCCGTACAATGTTTTAATAATTCATATTATCCCCCTTTTTAACCACATTTTCTCCATTAACCACACTCGACCAAAATCCACTTCTCAAAATCCCAAATATACAAACTAGCGTGTTTCAATATGAATCCTATAGAACAAAAGTCACCGTAAATATCTCGCATAACTTCCTTTAAGCAGCTTCATACCTGACATTTTCATATTCTTATGCTTCAAATAAAGAGCTATTTTACGCACTATGCCCCAATGCCATACAACTCAAAATTTAGATCGCCCACAGGATTATTTTTACATTATTTACATTACACCACCGGTCAAAAGATGATCACAAAACAATCTATATACCTCATTATTCTTATCCTTTAAGCATTATTTCTTGTATAGCCTCTATTCCATGTTGTCCCATCATAATATGAAATTTTCACTTCAAAATCTCTTTTGTTTCCAATAAAAGCTAATTCCATCAAGTTAGTAATGTTTCTTATGCTTCACCTTGTCATAGTATTTCCCCAAATTCTCTTTTATACCCTTAGACTTGATGAGTTTAAACTTATATACCCCACAAAATTCGATAACTTTTCATGGTTCCTAGACATGTCGACATACCAAAGCATCATTAAAACAAGTCTCTTATTTACATCGAACATTTATCTCAACGCTTGAATAACCGTGTATGAAATTTGGCCATCAAAGTTGCCTTATAAAATAAGTTTTCAACTCCAAAGACTCTTTTCCACTAATAAAAGTATATCCTTAATACACTAACAACAAGCTGTGACTACTCACATATAATCCTCAAATAATAATCTCCATTTCATCTCTTGTTGACGTTTTTCTCAAAAATCTCGCCCCTATAGATAGTCATATAACAATATATATCGTTAAGTCTCATTAGTAAGATATAAAATTCTCAAGTAACGATTCTTTCCACAACTACCTCACACTAATACTAACCACTTTCTAAGTATAAGGTTATTTTCTATGTTGAACTTTTTCGAACACCCTATTGCGGAAAATGAATCAAATCTTTTTCTTGACTTTTTATCGAACACGCTTGGTCCCCGAAATATAAACTCCACCGGAAAAGATCACTAGGTGTCCTAAAAAAACACTCACTGCAATTTATCACGAAGAATTTGAGTCAACTTCAATTCCCTTAAGGCTGACTAACTAGCTTATAATGCAATAACACTAGTCATTATACACAAATATCCGAATAGTACACCAAAAGACTTTACTCCTTCCAAACGATCAATATGTAATACATAACATTTGGTTAATATACTTTCGCTCCACGTTATACACCATCATCTCCTCGACCCAAGCCTTAAAAGAATCAACACAGTTCCAAGGACGAAAATTGACGATATATGCCCATGATTCTTAAACCATCACACTCTAACAATGCAACCACTTAAATATTTTCAACATTAGATCTGTTTTGTAGTTCACACCCAAAATAAAACCAGAACTTAATCTATCAAAGTCAAAAATGACATTTGAACATGTAATACCTAACACCACCACCTATTTGCCACATTAACCTTAGTAATTGTCAACATAAATAACATTATCTCAACTCTCCAAGTCCCAAGTCCCTCGACCACAAGTTATTAGAAAACCATCAAAAGCCAAATAGAATTCCCGTATTCCCTCTCCCACACAACATTAGGCCATAACATACCAACCACTAAACAATCAATTGAGTACTCTAAATCCAAACAATCAGGCCACTATCGATCACCAACATTAATAATTTACCATAAATTTGTAGTAAAGCCCACCACATGAATGTCAAATAACAAGCATTCAATTGAAGGTTAACATTGTCCCAAAATCATTCTAAACCCTACAAGTCCATAAATCATTTCTCACAATTACACAGTGGGAGTTCAAAACCTTATTTAACATCACTAACATAATTTTATATAGCTTCACCCTTTTCCAACTTGTAAGCTATAATGATAGATCAAACAAGGTCAAAAATAAAAATAATGAAAAACTCACTCACTTCTAGAACACAGAAGAACAACTTCAACACATAAGACTCATACCTAAGTCACATACGACTCCCAATAATTTGACACCAGAATATGAGGACCCTAATGTCAGACAAGACCAAGACCTAACCACATTCATATACCAATTGTAGCACCCCTGATTTTTGGCTAAACAAAAACGAATATTACATACAAAAGTCGCCAATAATACAGAGATGTCATAACCCATATACAAAGCTCTGAAGTACAACCACTACAAAATTACAATCTCAATATCAATATCATCAAAGGTTCAAAGAACCGTGATCAACACTTAGGGTATATAACCCCAAGAGACTCACCACCCATGAGTCTCGACAAAGAAATCGACAATAAAAATTACGATACCAAAATCCAAAATAATCCCAATGTGAATAACATTGTTTCGGGGCCGAATTTACCAAATCTGCTTTCCTTTGAATAAACCTTAGGCAAGACCCAAGCTCACACATTATCGAAGCTCACACATTATCATGTCACTAACGCGTATAACAATTTCATACTACTCAATGGTGAATCCTTCATCCATGTGCTCAGATATACAAAAAAACCAAATTTGACGTAAGCAAGTTACTAGGCTACTCCTAATTACCACGCTATTGCTCAAACATTCAACAACACAATTCTTACAAAGACAACACAACCCATTTTGATACAAGCTTAACAATAACCCATCTCAGAAGAAATAAAATTAACAAAGCCAAAATATATACATATACTATTACGTCTAAGGATGATAGAGAGTAACAATTAGAATAATTCAATGGCAATCACTTTTATCACATCTTGACACATAATAACACATTTACATACAACCCCGAACAATAATAAGAGTATTAGGGACAGTAGAATCGTGTTACCTTAAACTAGAAAATTCGAATAATTATACTCCAAAACGGTTCGAATCTTGACTATTGGTTTGGATCAATTAATTGAAGATGGATGGGTAAGGAGGCAACCGCAAGACGGAAACGAGAGAAAGAACAATAGGTTCACTGTTGGTTTATACGTATAAATAATGTATTAGATGTGCAAAGATGATGAATTGGAAAAAGGAGGAATTGTTGGACAAATAAACAAGTTAGAAGATGGTGTTTGCAAGCATGAGTGTGAAGCATAGGAAAACAAAAGACATTAAATTGAAAGGCATATAAACTGTATAGTAAGAGTTAACCTAAAAACGATCCAATTTCCTATTTCCAAAAGTGAATAAAATTTGAAAGCCAATTAACTTAAATTATTATATAGTATTTATAAGAATAAGAAAATATTTGGAGTATTACAATCTTCCCCTCTTAAAATGAACTTCGGGGATGAAACCCTTTTGAAAATTTTAGGATATTATAGCACAATCTTCATTAACACACACACCAAAACTACCGACATGGCCATACACAATGCATCAACCAATTAACATGAAAACAAGAGAATATCATTCACAGTTTCACACCATTGAAATACAATGTAGAATACCTCTGTCGCCCCTGGACCACTGGTCCGGTCATTCCCGCCACTCAAACGCCGGCCGACAAAAACCTGTCCAAACCCACCTTTCCCCAATTTTCTCTCCACCCTATACATAGGGGAGCTCCCAACTTGAACCTGAAATCACCATACAAAATTGACATATCAATCATTCAGTTCACTACTTTTCCACATTCTAATAGTGGTGGGATTAAGGGGGTTAGCAATGGCAGTCACCCTCCCTAGAGAATGAAGATATGTATATTTTTAGTAAAAAGTTCCGAATTTTTTCTAGTTTCCTAAAAAGGTGGGGGGACTAAGGGGGCTAGTAGGGTAGGCTGCCCCTTAGAGTGGAATTTAGTCAAAAGCTTCGGTATTTTCAAGTTTTCCTTCTTGCATTTCTAGTTCGCCATCCAACTACTACAAATCCCGGTTCCCCTATTGATTAAAGCCTAATAAACAACCAAATCCAACAACCATGATAGTAATCCTACACAAACTACCACAGTTACTAAACTCAGTAGTGTAACTAATAATGAGAATAGCAGTGGCAGTCACCCTCTAGAAATGAAAATTTTGAAACTTTTTTAGCTGAAAGTTTTGGTTTTTTTCTAATTTTCCTTATTGCATTACTAGTTCTTTACTAATTACTACAAACTCTGGTTCCCTTATTGATTAAACCCTAAGAAAATGTTGAATCCAACAATCATACATTCATTCATATTAATAAACCTACACAAACTACCACAACTACTAAACCAACTGACGGAACTAAGGAGGCTAACAGGGCCAATCACCCTCTAATTCTCTAAACATCAAAACAATGCAACTTTGATTTAAAATTTCAACTTTTATACAGTTTCCCTTATTGCATCACTAATTCAACCCCGAAAATTCTCACCCCTCCTAACTACAAAACTTAGTTCAGCTAAACCTAATCATCAATCAAATCGATACTAACCAGTAACCAACCGACCCAAACTATCACAATTACTGAACCCAATTGCAGAACTAAGGTGGCTGGTATTGGCGGTCGCCTCCTAAACAACATAAAAATTGAAACTTTAAGGGTGTGTTTAGAAAGCAAAAAAGGAGAGAAAGGGAGGGGAGGGGGAAGGAGGGAAAGGAATGGGAGGGAGAATGGATGCTGTCTCTTAT
>JAOWBH010000032.1:641982-660147 GCA_028566215.1 Silene coronaria
GCATACGAAAGAAGGCTAGTTAGGGGTATAAAACGTGTAAATTAGAACCACATCAGTTTGATTATGAGGTTATGGTTACGATATGGTGGTTGAGGAGACGTAAGACGATTAGGAGGCCGTGTTATGCTTGACTCGTGCATTGGGTTTATCATCCTAATAGGGATGTGCATATTAAAGGCATGAAGATGGAGAGACTTACGATGCGTCACAACGTTGAGCAGGGGTTCGGTCAGCGCCCGGGTTCGGTACCACGGTTGTATCCCGAGTACCTTTTGGACTACGGTCCGGTTGTTTTGGTGGTCGGTGATGCGGTGACGTCACCGCACTCACCGAGTTGTGAGTACCGTGGATGTTTCCCTTGTACCGGTGGTTGTGGATTGGAGATATTGGAGACTTGTTTTGGTTGCATTCCTACTTACATTATCGCTTTCATGCTTATTGTCTTTCATACTTAATTATATTATTGAAACTGACGTTTGTGGTTTTGTGTAATTGTCACCTATTTTTGGGGTGGCCTGCTTTAATCTATATGATATTTTCGGTCATATGGGGAGCAATCTGATTTAAAGGTTTTCATTTAGCAGCGTTCAGATTCGGGCCGCACTACGGATTGGGGTCGAGTACATAGATTTGGTAGATAATGTAGACATAGACGAGTTGTATTTTATATTCATTAATTGTTTTGTAATCCTCTAAACTTGCATTAATTAATAAAATGTTCTTAATTGTAGTTTTGAAAACCTACCTCGAAAAACCGAGATGGTAACGCCTTATATTACCTTGGCCGGGTAATTGAGGTTGTTACACTGCGAAAAAAACTGTCACTTTCCCCTTATTCTTTTATGCAGCTCGTAAGATCAGTACTCGCTAAACACCATTAGAGACATACTAACAACAACAATAGTCACAGAATCTAAAATAGTCACGGTGATTAAAACAACTAATTGCCAAACTCAATGAAAGATGAACAAGAAATTAAAGAGAAATTAAGAAGTATACTAACTAATTCAGGAAAAGATCAACAAAATAAGAGAACAGATCTTGAATAATAAGGTAGATTTGTCACCAATCTTCAAATTAATACGAAAGATATCCAAGTACATACTTTTTTTAAATGTATAATATTATAAAAGATCGAAACCGTCACAATCCACGATGCTTGAAAACAAGTATCCAGACCAAAAGGAAATACGCCCCATTCAAACGACCCACAACAAAAGTAAACCCTAGTCTTAGAACATTAAAACCAGCGGAGACAAGAAATCTAGAGAGACAAGGGCCTTTAACTCATTACCCACATCTTCTTCTTCCTATTCTAAATCTCATCTCATTTAATCTCTTTACATCAAATACAACATCAATCCACTCTTATATCAAAATTTAGCCTGCACTTTCCTTCTCAAAGCCCCCCTCTCTCTCTCTCTCTGTAACATTCATTTGTAATCACGTTCCAGGATCAATTCACATATAAATGCGACACTACTAGCTACCAACACTTGTATCTCTCCACACATTAACCTAGTCGCAACTAAGAGGGTCAAGATTCTGAAATGAGGGCACCTACCCATTTGATAACCACACTGAGGCTCCTAACATCACTTGTCGGGGTTCATTTTATTAGACACCATACATTTATTAAGTTCGATTTCAATTTCCAAAATCATCGCTTAGATACCACTTTGTGATGACACCCCCATATATCTAAGAGCCTTTAGCAAGACATTCCCAGGTAAATAAGGGTGTTACCATCTTGGTTTCTCGAGGTTGTAAATACCATAAAAACAATGACAAACACTTTAATAACAACCGTTAATAAAATACCCAATGTTATACAAGTAAGATAATACAAATACAATATAGAACAATGTAACTAGATAATCTAACGTTAAGACTCATGTTTGGGGATACACTAGACTCCTATCATCAATGGCTCATCACTCTCACATCCGACATAACAACAAGCAATCAACCAAATACCTGAAACAAACTGCTCACCATTAATCGGAAATATCAAATGGATCACTCCATGTCAGAGTTCCACAAAAAAAAAACAAGCGCCAGTTATCAAATAAATACAATCCTTAATGTAAATGTAATAAACACTAACACTTATGACTTCACCGTCATCGCCTCACCTCACCCTCTACAACATCCACCACAGGGCCTGCTACTCTCACACGTCTCCTCTATCGTAATAGGGTCACATGTCCCCTCACACGATGCCTAATACACTCCAGGTCGTTACCGTCTGCACGCGGTGTTTACTATACTCATAGGTTGCTTCGACGAAAACTCACCATTAATGTGCACACCATCATTGGGGGTGGAAAACCATAAGAAGTGATCCCGGGGGAAGTCACTTTCCCAAATGAATCCTCTCTACCAACACCAACGCATCATAGCTAACCAATACCATTCTAACCGTCGCAGAGCATCAACAAAACCATCGCAATTAGAAATACAATAGTCAAGTAAATAATGAATTTAATATCTGAGTAGGAAACCTACCTTTTAGCAATTCATCCATAATCATCGACTCTCACAATATTCATGATACATAATTGTTAATCCAATACCTACATACTCAATCATATTGAATTATTACTAACTACTCACATTATTAACATAAAACTAAGAATTTAGATCGATACTAACCATAGTAGTGATGGATGATTACTAAAAGTAGATTATAACCCTAGCCGCTTTCCTTATCTTGATATCCTTCTTCATCTATCTAGGTTTACGACTAAGGAAGGGAGAGTTATGTTTGAAAAGGTGAGTGAACTGTTTCTGAAAAGGATCCCCTAGTCCCGGCTCTTTAAATATAAAACCGTTCTGAACTTGCCTCGCGACTTACTCGCCGAGTGACTTACTTCACTCGCTCGAGTGACACTCACTCAGCAGAGTGGCTCTCCAAGTGGGTTCTAAGGTCCATACTAAGTTTCCTACCACAAGGTTTACAACTAAAGTACCCTCACCACACTCTAAGGGTTCAAAAGAGACGAGTATTATATTAACAATCAATTTAGCCTCAAAATGCTCCTTAAACACGTAATTTCAGCTACTTTTAGCTTCTTTCTTACAAAAGAGCGCATGGTAGAAGCCAAAGACTAGGTAAATGACCCTAATTGGGACAAATAACAAGTAAAATATGATCGATTATGGGATTAAAGTTGCGTAAATTACAACCGCATCAGTTAATCTATTGATTGTTGTCTTGAGTATGATTATGTTTATAACATTAAGTTTGGTTGTATTGATGGGTTTTGAGATGGTATTGAATGATGGTTACTGTTGTACTAGCATATTGTGAAACAGTTATTGTGCCTATTGTGCTGGTGGTTATGCCGAGTGTTGAGGTCGTAGTGCCTAGTGTTGTGACCGATGTTCCTAGAATGAGCTGCTTTGCCTGGCATACGCGAATTGTAAATGTGCTGTTGGTGATTTAAGTGAATCAACGGATTCATTTGAGTGTTGTCGGGATTTGGTTAAAGTCAAGTAGACTCGAATCGTTATATTATGGGTAAGGGAGTGTGGAGCACACGCTCACATAAATGATTAACGAGTTTACGGTCTTGGATAAATTATATTATCGTACTTATTCCAAAAGGTACCTATTGGAAAATAACTTTATTTTCCTGATTTGTGCATGACACTTTGTGTGTATATATACAAGTATGCATGATGAAAATTGAATGATTAAATTCATAAACTTTTCGACTTTGAAAGAACAAACAAATTACAAAACTTCATTTGTATTCTCTCGATTCTATTTGCCTAGAACGAGAAGGAATCGTTTGTCTTATCCTGCGAGAGATTTCGTGCAACCCGAGGCAAATGTAAGGGTCGAAATACTCTTTAAGGAAAACGATTCGTGATTGTATCGTTATCCAAGTTTAGCATTTGCCATTGGCGGTCGACGGGGTGTCAACCACCATGTAAATATCCAACATCATGTTTAGACAATACCGTAATATATTTTAAAAATTACATGCACGTAACAACAGTGACGACATAGACAGCAGAAGGAGTCTATGAGCTATCATCATAAACTAATAAACAACCTATATGAGTGGTCATGTGACTGTTTAGGAATCACTGCACCCTTGGCAAAAATGCAACTCATACAAATACTCTGTGGAAGAAAAGAAGGGAGGATTGCGAACAAGAATAGAGAAAATGCGTGAATTGAAGCCACATTTCAAAAAGGAAAACAGTATGTTACCTTGTAAAATATGAATCATCGTCAGTATTGACGACAATTTTATCACCAGTCACAATGAAAGGGGGTGCCTAGAATCACAAAAGACAAGGAGCACTAAGTAACCAGTTCCTTGAAAGTACAGTTATAAAGCAGGGGAAAACCCCCACAGATACAACAGCAACAATATCACAGCATTAATCCCACAACGATTTGGAGTTGGCTGACATGAATCATCTTTTAGAACCGTCATTGAATGGCCGAACACCTCAAAATGCAATGAGATAAAAAGAAAAGAGTGAAAAGGGAATGGGAAAGGAAACATGATACAAAAGTCAATCTAAACCTATAGGGAAAACCCCAAAGATGCAATGGAAAAAAAAAAAAAAAAAAAAACTCTACAAAACAGACAGAAGTCCAAGATATTCGCAAGAGATGCAAGATGTAGCATGTGGAATTTCAGTACTAAATTAAAGTTTGCATAACCTAACAATGGATAAGGGTGATCAAGCGTGAGTGTAATCAACCCCTTGACATGAATCTGATGATCTGACAATTATCAAGAATAGACAGTTGTTCAGATTTGATTAAGCGTAACCTTGCAAATTTGCAATAGCAAGCCAACAAATAAAGATTTTTTTAATAAAGTTTAACAAAAAAATTTACATCTTGGGTCGGATTAAAACTTATTTGTTGAAATGAGGTCCGCATAGAATTGGCAGACATTAAGCTGAGGCAAAGAATAGACACAGCAGCTGACACACCACTGTTTATGGCGTATGTCCGCTAATACCACAAGAGGCGAAAAATTCATCCCAACATAAACACACCATTGGCAGTGTTGTGCCCATTTGAGGAAGAATGAAACAAAACACAGAGTAGATACTGAGCATAATTTTTTTTGGTATAACAAAGGGTATGAAATACACTCAATTTCTCATATTCTAGAGATCTGGGCCACCTCAGAAAAGAAAAAAAAAAACAGCAAGCGTTTTGCTTTCTGAACCCATTAGTAGTAACTGATCTCCACCAATTCCTGGTGAGGGACTAGTTCTGTAAAGGGGTGTTTGGTTCACTCAATTAAGGGATGAGGCATGGGTTTAGAATGAACCAAACCCATACCAGTTTTTGTTTGATAAAAATGGGGGTTTCATACCCATACCTCAAGGTTTGAGGTATGGGTTTCTCATACCCAAGGAGGGGTGGCCGGGTGGGTATGAGATTGTTATCCATGGGTATCAAATTAAAAGTGAAAAAACAATTATGCTATATTGTAAATGAAAACTTTTATGCATTTATTTGATTAAATCTCTAGTTTTATGATAATATAATATAGTAAAAATTATTTTTAAAATATTTATTTTAAAGATTTTTAACTTTGTATTAGTTTTAAACCCATACTGCCCATGATTGAAAGTTTGAAACAAACACAAGGTATGGGGAATCAAGTTCCAACCCCATACCACCCACCCAGGTATGATTCATGATTCCAAACCCATACCAACGTACGAAACAAACGCCCCCTAAGGGATTTGCTCTCTTCCTTTTCTTATTTCCTTAATTTCCTGTGATTCCATCCTATTACTCCCATTTTTTATATATATTCCCAACTCTAATTTAAGAAAATATAGAAAGGAAAGAAATTAGATGCTTATGCGTGGTTGGAATTGAGTGAAAGTAGGGAGTTTTTGAAGGTCGGGGTGGGATCACGAGTAGGGAGTTAGTTTCGGTAGAGATGGTGGTAGGAGACTGTTTGATTTAGTTGAATGGGAGTATTCTGGCTGATGGTGGCAATGTTGGTGCCAAGGAGGAGCTTAAGAGAAATGCCATTGGCACTGCCATGCCTCTTTTACTTTACCTGATATAAGAACACCAAAATTCGGACTACTTTTTTACCTAAAAAAACAATATGAAATACAAAAGGCTAAATTAGTTATTTTATTTTTCTTTATAATTCATAGCTAATTAATTATTATAGAACTTCACAAAAATCACAAGTATAACACAAGGCATTCCTAATGATGTGTTTGTCATTTTCTTTTGGAGATACTCTAAACACACCATGGGTTCATTCTGTGTCCTAGGCTAAGGCTTCCAATCCTACAAATACCCTCTTTTTGAGAAAAAAAAAAAGTTTTAATCCGACCCAAGCAACAAAAATTTTAAACATTATTAATATACAAGATTCAAAAATTAATTATACAAAGAGAAAATTGTTGCTTAGAGCCTTCTAAAAACCACTTTTTGAAATTTACAGCCTTGTATAATTTTTTTTTTAAATTACACCCAAAATATAACTTGTCTTCTAAAATTGAACCAGAATGAGGATTCCGATGAATTTGTTTAAAAACTGACCGACATACCATTTTCTTATTCTAAAGCCCATTACCTAGATTTCTTACCTCTTACCTCTCTCCCCAAATTTTACCTTAAAACCTCTCATGTTCCTCAAACTCTCATCAATTATCCATCTCTCTCTCTAAATTTGCCCTAATTTCTAACCTAAATTGATGAACCCTAATTATTATCAATTTGGGGAAAAGAGATTACAAATAATAAAGATAAAATTAAAAACTTCTAATAATATTTGTAATATATAATTGAGAGGCGACTTCTAATGGCCACAAATAGAGCTAAAAGAGAGCAGGGGAAAGATGTTGAAGAAAAGGAGAAATAAGAGAGAGATGGTGAATTGGTGATTGGGTTTTTGAGGAAAGAAATGTTGGAAGGTGAGAGTATATAAAAGAAGGAAATGTTTGAGGGTAAGGGCAAAAACGTCATAAAAGATGAACTTAAGTGACAAGGTTCAATAATTGCATGAAATTTCCGTCGGAGGATATGTTTTGGGAGTAATTTCTCATCAGAAGTGATATTTTAGGCGTAATTTTTTTAAAAAAAATTATATAAGGCTGTAAGTTTCAAAAAGTGGTTTTTATAAGGCTGTAATCAACAATTTTCTCTTATACAAAAACAATTTTTTAATCAACACATAACAACACTCACGCATAGACTTTGCATAACATGAATTCAAAGTAATTAACAACAAAGCCTTAGTCCTGACATAGCTTGGGGTCAGCTAACGTGAATCATCATCCAAATCCATCTAGGTTTGAATCCGTTGGTGAAAGGTGAATAAACAAAGTAAAACAAAATAGACAAATGAAAAACAGAACAAGTTTGTTTGTAAAAAGTGTGGAAACCAAGATTGAAGCGGCAAAATCGATTTTTAAAACAAAAAGGGTACAAGTCATTTTAAAAATAAATCAATAAAGAAATTGTAAGTAATGATCAAGTGGAAGAACCAAAAACAAACACTCCTAAGGCTTCACTACACTACACATACTCACTTGATCTGAAACCTAACCCATCACGGTAACCATGATAACAATATAGAAGTACTCACAAGAACTGTCAGGCCATTGTCGAGCAAAACCTTCTTATATCTGTAGAAAAGCAACACGAACAAAAAAGGATTGAGATACAAGACATGTAACAAGAGATGTAAAACAGAGCGCCTGGAAGCTTGCATGAACTAATCTAAATTGTAGTTGAGAGGAAAAGGGGAAAGGAGCATGGAACAGGGTTAAGCCCTTTGTCAACGGTGGGGTTTCTGGAATGCTGGCAACCTGTGTTGTTCAGCCCATTGACATGGTCAAGATCAGAATACAGTTGGGTCAAGGCTCTGCACCACTTTTGGCTACCAACATGCTCTGTCACGAGGGTCTCTCAGCAGGTTTGCTAAGGCAAGCTACTTATACCACTGCCCGCCTTGGATCTTTCAAGTTACTACTTTCTCCTCCACCTTGTTTAATACCCAAGTGCTTTGCTACACGAAATAACCCCATCATCTGAATATCTGTACCTCTGTATCAAAAAAGCACTATGCGGTTTGAGTGTGGGAGCCATAGGAGCAAGCGTTGGGAGTCCAGCTAACTTAGCGCTCATAAGCATGCAAGATGATGTAACCTTAGCCGAGGCCCAATGCCTGAATCACTGAATGCCGACACTACAAAGATGTGTTTCATGATGCAGGTGTTTTAGCCCTTGGGAAAGGAGCTGCCCCCACTGCCGTTAGAGCAACGTCCCTTAACTTGGGCATGGGCGCCTCCTATGACCAATCTGTTGAGTTATTTCGGGATTCTCTGTGGCTTGGAGAAGCTGCAACTGTTCTAGGTAACTTGTCATGGACACCATCAGACGCTATCACTATAGTAAGACGGAACGCGTGGAATCTAAAGTGTAGTGAGAGGTTGAAACATACTAAAAGTTATTGTTTATTATAGCTGATCCAATGCCATGATATCAATGATCAATCTAAAGACGTTGATAATGGACAGATAGATATTGACGTAGATTGTATAGTAAGTAAAGTAAGAATGATAATGGAAAACAAGAGTGCAGATGCGTACTGTGCATTGACGGAGAGGCCCTTCATTGGAGCTTGTGCTTGAACAACAGTGCATGTAACACGATAAGGCAGCGTAGCTGACATAGGTCTGTCGTCAAAATAATTGACTTTAACAGTCATATCCTCTTTAAGGTAGACAGCAGCCCTTCCAAAGAGATCCTTTGGAACTTGTACTTGTTCATAAGTTTCAGGGCTGATTGCAAGAAACAAGGAAGGAAATGTATTAGTTTAGTAGGCAACAAACAAAGAAGAAAAGAGATAGTGAGAGAGACAGACTCAGTTAAGACAAGAATATCTCCGTCGTCGTACAAATACTTGAAGGTTTTCTCTTCAACGTTAACCTCTGCAGAAAAGGGGAAACAAGAATTAGAAACAAGGAAGGAAGGAGAGTGTGTAGAAATAAGGAGGGAGATAGTTGAGGTAGTTACTTTCAATAGGTTCATCAGTGCGAAACCTTTCAGTAACTTTGTTACCAGTATCAACATCCCGAAGCTCGACTTGGATGGTAGCCCCACCGCGGCCGTGTTGAGTATGTTGGGCTTTGATTACCTGAACAAACAATGAATCAATTAAGAAAAAGAGTAATAAGTGGAGAATTAATCAAAGGAAAGGAAAGGAAAGGAAAGGGAAGGCAGACCTGAAAAATGCGGCCTAATTAATTAAGCAAGGCAAGGCAGGCATAAGAATTAATAGAAAGAAAAGAGTGAGTAAAGGAACGTATAAAGCTAAACAAGAATGAATGAATGAATGCAGGGATGGAGGTACCTTTCCTATTCACAAAGGTACCGCTTCTAACCTGCAACAAAATGTGTATAAAATCAGAAAACGAAACGACGAGTACGACAACTAACTACTAAATAATACTAAAGAAAAAGAAAGGTACGTCGGAACCGAGGACTTTGGCACCACGACGTTGGAAGAGGAAGCGTGAAGAAGAAGGTGAGGCAAACACAGAATCACAACACCAACTACTACTTGTACTTGTACTTGTACTTCTACTTGCAGCTCCCCACAGTAACAACCCCACCCGCCGTTGCATTTTCCAGATTCAATTCAATTGATTATTAACTAATGTATTCCTCTTTTTCCACCTTTATTTATTTACACAAATCGCCTAATGGGCTATAATATGGGCCTCTTTATAACTTGTATGTATTCATGTGTGCCTTTAAATGCGGTTGTGTTGCTAATTCACAAGTCACAACTGTCATGTACAACAATCTACAACACGTGCACCCGCAAACATTTGTTCCTCAAAATTATGTCCGTGTTACATGACTTGGGGACTTTTTATTCAAGTCAGTCTGTTCATCATCCGATTTCTTTAAGTTTATGGGAATTAAGATTGGACTACTCTTGGTAATCCGGTCATCTGGGTGGTCAATTTGGTCTGTGTAAGTAAATCATGTCCATGAAAGAACGTAACCGTAAGGGAATTGGCAAGTATTAACATGTTCATTCAAAGACATGTCTCTGTAACTAAATTTATAGACAATATTTAAGAGAAGGGCTTGTCCTAAGTGCACAATGATAACTTCAAGGCTTCCAGCCAGGCAGCCATCATTTCTCCGGACATCCGCCAGTACGTATCCAGTATCCACCACATTCAACTTGTTACTCAAAAATGATTATATTAACAGCAAAATATTACAACAAATACAAAATTCGGCTCTAGACAATAAATGGCTATCAAACCTTCAAAGCCACTATGCTCATTTGCAATATTTCACCGGATTAAATCTAATTACATAGTTGCATATTTACCCCTTGTAACTCCATTTACAAGAACTCATGTACAGTTGTGTAGCTTCTGCAGAACCCTGTCCAAAAGGGATATCAGCTGGAGTGGCAGTTAGAAGCACTGGCTGATCCCCATCCAAGCAAGTGATCCGAGCTGACTTAAACAAGGATGAAGGGCAGCTTGGCTGATACAAATTCTGTCAAAGACAAGACAACTATGAACATCTCCTACCAAATTCTCTGACTAAGAAAACAGTGTATTCCATTAGGAAAGGTTCCAGATTATACCAAATATGGTTCCTTCAAGTCAGTTGACCAGCTCGCTTCTCATCCCTGGACCTGAACTTCAGTCATACGATGCACAGTAGGTAGCTAGGATCTGCCAGACCAGGCGATAGTACATCATCTAATGGAGTGCAGTTAAAAAAAGAAAAAAGAGCAAAATCTTGTGCTATAACACATCCAATGTTACTGATGCTTTCGTAAATACAGAAAGAACAAACGGCGCCTCTTCCCCTGGCGCAATTGTTGTAGGTACTATTGTATAGCCCTTGGGATCAGGATCCAAAACCATTTCACATGATATTTCTCTGGAATTAACGTAATCGGTACCACCAACAGATTCATGCAAGTATATATTATAAGCTGCCCGGCGTCCACGTGTTTTGAGTATTCTCATTCCTATGTAGAACATGGTTGAATTATGACTTGATTGATAATTCCTGAAACCCGCTGAACTTCGCGAAAAACTCACCCCCTGAAGAAGAATGATATCAGATACCTTAAAGAACAAATTATTTTCAGGATGCCAAGCACAAATCCATATAGAAGTAAAATAAAATAAATCATTCTCCGGGTGCAAAAGAGGGAATTCATGCCTGTGTCAGTGTGATAAAGACATGTATTGGAACTGATGCATCTGCTCCAGTTGCCTTAAGGCGGAATTGAGGATTCTGATGCCATGTATCATAATCTTGGCAACCACCAGCACTATATCCTCGCCATTGTCCATGGACTAAATAACGCATCTCTGGGGGATAGACACGGCAGACATATATAGACCGAAAATGAATCTGAAAGTCTTGCCAAGACATCCAGAATATACCTTCTTTTGACTGTTTTAGAAGCAAATAAACGATGAAAATCATCCTAACCATAAGAGTAGGTAAAAGAGTATATAATATCAATAATGTAATCTGTAACAAAAAGAGACCTGAGGTACATGCTTGAGTTTATGTTTCATCCTATCTGTCCACTCAGGCGATGAATCTGACCATGGTCCATTCCACTCAACCTCATTTGCCCATGGATTCCGAATTTGAACAAGCTTATGACTGTCTATCTCTCTAACCTGCAGCATTTAGAAAAGAGTAATAATCACTATCTATGCCAATACTCAATAATTTGAGCTACTCTTCAAATAAGAACGCATATTATAACCAGGTCAAAGATAGGAGTTTCAGTAACCTGCAATATCGAGTACGCATGCCCTTGCACAATACCACTAGCAGAAACATGAACGTCAGAGCCAGATGGGCTTCCAGCACCCAACAGAAACCCTTCCTGTTTAAAGCGCAATAACTGAGACCACAATCTTCCACTTGCTAGATCAATCTGGGCCTGTGCACTTCTCATGTCGATTTCTTCACCGGCTCCCCCTGTGAGATCTACCAAAGCATCTTGGACAAGCCCACCTTCTAAAGCCTCATATGAACCATGCAACTTGGCATATGCCTTTTCCAGCACAGAAACCCACAATTCATTCCCCTTTCGGCTAGTAGCAAATGCAGGTTTTCCAGGCGCTTCACATGGAAGCCAATCATCAACGATAACAGGCACCCATTCACCCTGAAGATCATTCAATAGCGAAACACAATTTTCCAAGATTAATTTGAATGTTCAAAAATCAGAAATGAATCAACAAAACAATTACACAAATTCAAAGCAGCCAATAGGTTCTAGCCACAAGATACAACATAGATTACCGAATTTGTAGAAGCATATGTTCACAACAACAATGTTCATAGTTATAAAATATCAAGGAAACAGGTTTAAACAAAACAATTTTTTGATAGTAACATGGTAAAATTCAAGAAGTATAATTAATGGTGACGAGCATTAAAGCATTCTAATAAGATTCCAACAATCTATGTAGAATAATATCGTTAGGCAGTACGAGACTACGAGTTATGAAACCGCAATTTAAGTCAACTGAAATGCCAGGGGAGACAGCAAGGAGAATGTAACCCATATATCCTTGATCTCAGTAAAGTACCAACTAGACTAGTAAAATTCACAATTTTCCAATCTGGAAGCCAGCTCACACATTGTTCATTCTTCCCTTTCAGGTGAGTCCATCAACCGCGACCCCCAAATGCACCATACTGCATGCCATCAAGTCATGTATGCATACATACACCACTTGTTACCACTCAACAGCTGCATGTCCATGTAACATAAACCATAGTCACAACCACTTCAAAGGCTATGCAAGCCCACTTCACAAGGGAATTCATGTTATACACTCCCTTACTGGAGTCATCTTGGTCGATATCTCCCCGGCGTTTCTTGGACAGCCAATGGGCTTAAACTGATGATAACCCACTGGATCGAAAAACCCTGACACAGCATAGTCAGGCCATACTGATGTACGAACATTTGTTTTAAGGGTAAACAATACAATTATCCTAAATAGGATAACATAGGATCATCCATTTTACTCATTATCTTCCTCTGATATCCTCCATTAGTTTAAACTTGTTGCAACTCCATGACACAAATTTCCACTATTTGTGTATAATATTTCATGTTTGAAAATGGACTTCCAATGCACAAGGTTTCTCTCGATTAATAGGACATAAACAACTAATCAAGTAAACACAACATGATTACCTGAATACAGAACCGAACCGTATAAATTCCCTCCTCGTTGTAATCTGGGGTAATAATCACTTCTTTTATACGAGAGACTTCAGCCAAGACAGCAACGGCACTTAAAAACCAACAGTCACCCAAGTGGCCCTGACAATTCCAACAGTGTGAGTGAGATTCTAAACACCGAAACAGATCATAACATCCTCAAGGTCAATCCTCATCTGAATAATCCTACTAAAGAAAAAAGGAAGACCGAAAGACAAGGCTCAGACCTGACACACATCAGAAGGGTTTGCTGGACCAGAAAACAAGCATGGCTGAGAATTGATCCTGCTTTCCTTTACAATTTTGTAAGGCCTCATCCATTCGGAAACAACCTAAATAAACCAGCATGGTCAGCTTTATTACAAAAGTACAAAGTAGCACCACATAAGTATAAGTATCATCTCAAAGTGTTACCTGCAGCTTTGAAGGAGGGCTTTCAGGATCCACAAATAAAGAGTGGTCATTTGGAGGAAATTCTTCATCTGTAAAATGCTCTTCTCCTCTGGCAGCAAGAGCCTCTTTAACAGCCATTTCTACAGATATCATCCGTTGATTTATCTCTTCCTTTGTTTCTATCTTTGGTCTCCTAAGTTTCCTAGACACAGAATCCACATCAAGAATCACACTCTCACGACCAGACCTCCTTTTTCTTCCACTAGAGTATTGTCCATCAAAATCTACATCATCCCTATCATACAGATCCACATCTGCAGGATCACTATCCCACTCATCAATCTGCAAACATCGAATGCAGCTTCTTGTTAAAAAGCTTCCCAACCTTTCAATTTATTCTGGTTCTTTTGGAAGGCTTAAAAGCGGAAAAAGGGGAAGAAAAGAGTGAAAACTATCAAACATACTCTAGAAGGTGAATCTGTCCATTGATAATTTTCTTCCAGGGGATCAACTGCATTATAGTCAGGTAAGCCCAAATTTGCATGAAGAGAAGAAATCTCATCTTCACTCAAGCATCGTCCCCAGAGAAAAACATCCATTACATGCATTTTGGACTCAGCCCCTTCGCTATCTGACCTTCCGAATGTATCTGTGTCAGTAGGCGGTCGAACACCAACCCAAACTTCTGTTCCTTGCTCCCAAATGCCATTACTCACTTGTAATGGCAATCCATTTAAGTAGCCATCAAAACCACCATCAACAAAGCATGTTGCTTCACCCAGGTCAGCATCAATTGTCAGTGTCACCATATGCCACCTGAGGATGAGTAGTCATCAGGACATAGTTGTCAATAAATCACTTCAGCAACCAACAGATACAACTACCAAGATATGAAAAATAAGGGAAGAAGAAGGCAGCGAAGCTTACAAGGTTATAAGAAAGGAAAGCATTAATATACACTGGCACTAGGAAATACATCAAGATCAAGTGATATTTGTGCAACAAAACAGACCAATACCTTCGTATGTAACACAGTAATAGTCATCAAAGACTGATCTACGGTTTATAAGGAATGTGTAAAAAGACTACCAGTTTATTGTTGAGAACAAACTTTGGGCAACGAGCAAGAAACGGAGGTATATGATACCATGTATTACTATATCCAGAAAAAAGAAAAAGAAAAAGAAAAAAGAGCCTTAATCCCAAAATGAATTGGGGTCGGCTGACATGAATCATCTTTTAGAACAGTCCACGGCGAAGAGCACACCTCCAAATGCGAAAATAAAGAAAAAGAAAAGTGGAAAACAAATGGGGAGTGAAACATAAAACAAAAGACAAGGTAAACTTTTAGGTTTTAAAATCGAAGCCCGGATTTCTTTTATAAAAAAAACTTAGAATTTAAATCGAGAATAGATTAAAACGACTTTTGAAAATTGAAGTAAAACTTAATGGTCTAGAATACTTTATCCAGAAAACAAATTTAAAAAAATCAAGTTGAATGGAATAAAAAGGGTTATTTAACGGGAATACTCCGAACAATTAGTGGTCTTCTCAACTATGTTACTCTGACACTTCACTTAACTGCCGTGTCGCGTGTCAGACACGTGTCGGTGTCCGACACCACACGACACTTCAATTTAGACCACAAAATAGGAAAACTCACCCAAAATAGCCGTGTCCGACACGCCGACACATGTCGGACCCCGACGTCTGTCGGCACTTCATTTAATCAATCATCAACAATATATATAAAAGAGACTTTTTTTAGGCATTCTTTCTAAAACACTTGAAATTAAATTAATTTTATTCTAGAAATAAATCTTGAAAGATATAATAAAAAACAGATTAATTTTATTATAAAAATAAATCTTAAAAGATATGGAATATATATGATAAGATTGAATTTGATTAGCAAAAAGAACCTTGGCTTTCTACGACTAATGACTATATATGCTTTATTATTGTTTCTCCTCGCCTATAAACCTTTAGCCCATCTTTTAATCTGTATTAATAGTAGCCTCTTATTTGCATAATTGCTTTGTTGAATGTTCCATTGTATATATGTTATAGTTTGGTAATCTTTTTTTATCCAATTTCTTTAAGCTTCTCAATTGACTAATAGTTGATATTACCTTTTGTTTGACAGGTACATAACTTGACTTCGGAATCCTTCTCAAGAAGATTATATCATCAATATTTCGAGTATTTAGGTAAAACATTAATCGATGTGCGTGCATGATGACTCTTACACGGAAAGACAATCGGCCTACATCAACGCCTCCGTGGTATGAATAATTTTTCTTATAATCTCATAGTAAGTAGGTGAAGACATAAGTATTATTTCTTATATTATACTATTTAGCTTTATTTTTGTAAATGACGGAAACGTATTCATTTGAATACACTCCTCTTTGTATGTAAATTTACATGTGTGTATGATTTACCTTTGGTCCTATATTACTCAATTTTGTTCGTTTGTTTCAGTCATTCAATGAACACATATTTGGTTTTATACTTTTCATAAAATTATAGAGAGAAAGGCAACATTGTCTATTGTTTGCGTGTGCTTTATTATGTTTGTGTTAGACATACTATGTATGTATTACTTCTTATAATAAAAGCTTCGTGATGTTTCTTATAAATGTGTTTAATTAATACGGAAACTTTTAGTTATTTTCATTTTACAGGAGGCATCTAACATGATTTTTATCAGACAAATCAATGGCATAATGCACACGCATGTATTATGGGTGAAGTAGGCAAATTCATACTACCTAGAAAATCATTATTTTATTGATAACCCATAGGCCAAAGTGCAACATTATTTTGTTTGTTTAAGCATGCAACTTGGTGTATATATCATGATTTGCATATCAATAAGCTGTGATTAATTGCTAGGAGGGATAGTAGCGTAGAACAACCCCTAGAGAACCAGTAGGAACTAATTACAAATCTTTTCATGGAGATTATTTACACTATTACACACATGGCCTTCATTAAGCTTCGTCAAAAGCCATGCTCGATTGATGTTATGAGAATAAAGTACGGAGTAATATTTAATATTATTTAAATAGCTTTAACTTCATTCATATATTTAACTTCATTCATATAAATATTATTTAAATAGCGTTAACTTCATTCATATATTTTACATCGTGTTAGCTCCATATTAAAAGACAATTAAAAGTCTAACCTAAACCAAACTCTATCATAAATAACCAACGTCATACATAGCTACAGGGAGTCCTATTCCCTTAGCTCCAAATGGCCTCCTAATAAAAGTCCCATGGTCGAGAATATCTTTTATTTAGTTATGTGATAATTTAATCAAAAGTAAATAAATGATTTGGGATGAAAGAAGAAATACAATTGTACAAAGAGACTAAACGGTTCCACTACCACTGGTTGGCAAAAAGGTAGGTCTACCGTCTATGGAGAAATGTTCGCGCGGATAAGATGTTTACATACACTTAACATGAAAATAAAGTATGAAATTAAAGAGTCGCTTAAGGTCACGATCAATAATAAAAAAATAATAAAAAAAGTCAAGGGCACAGAAAAATGTTATCTCAAAAAATTAGTAAAAGACCATCTCTCCTAAGTTTTGGAAAAAAATTACGGAGTACTACTCAATTTATCGCCTAAATAGCTAAAAGGATTTCTAAGCATGAATTTGATAATTACATGGACAAAATAAACCATTTTTAATTATTTATTGAGTGAGTATATTAGTTTCGAAATATAATATTGACTTTAAAAGACATACATAAATACATTATCTACTTATATTTTGTACAAGTTCACTAAAAAGCAGAACATTATTTGGTTACCCGTGCAACACACAGGCATGAAATCTAGTCTCAAAATAAACCACACTATCATACATATCTTCTCCTAATAGACTTGGGTATTTTGTAACCTGTTATCTCAAGTTACAAAATTTTTAAAGGGTTAAAATTACACATTTTTCCTAATTGCTCTTTATGTCCTTATTAATCTTAATCTTCTCCCTCCCCTCCCTGATTCCATCTACTTTCCCCTTAATATTTCTCCTCCTAAATCACACTACTCTTTTCAATAAGCATCAGAGTAATCTTTCTAATTCTCTACACTAATTCTTGCTAACAACCAGTACAACCCAATTAAATTTTCCAATCAAATTAGGCATTAGGCTTCTTCTTCATACCACGATACTATGGTATCCCAATCAAATCAGTTTCCTCATTTGAAACCAAACCCGGAATCAGTCGGAAACGGTACTCACAACGGCGATGCCAATGGCGGTGATTTGTGCAGGGGAAGGTGGTTGCTGCGGCATCGTTTTTGGTTTAGGGATGATGACGATGACTGAGCAGGTGGAGAGAGAGAGTGAGGCTGGTGGTTATGGTGTTGGTCCTGTGGTTGAGGATGACGGTAAGTCTGGAAAAATGAGGCCGGTGGGGGTGGGAGTGGGGGTGGTGGTGGTTGAGTTTGGTTGTAATGGTGTTTATGGTTGGTGCCTTAG
>JAOWBH010000032.1:660247-674012 GCA_028566215.1 Silene coronaria
CCGCCACCATCGTAACACAACCCCAATAAGATGAGATGTGCACCTTTAGGCCCATTATTTGTCCTCACTTAAGCCCAAAAGCAGACATGGCTAAGAGTGATAGAGCACGATATGTGATTTCTTGGGCTTGGAGAGGGAATGGTGACGGAGAGGGCATAATGGAGGGAAATGATACATGTGGATTTTTAGTATCCGCTTTTATTTGATATATTTAGTGTTATTATTTATTTATTTTAAATTCATTTGTTCATTTCGGATTTATTACACGTATTTACCAAAAACTCTCTATAATATTACTTGGTTTACTTTTAAGGTATTGTGGACCATTAAGTTTCACTTCGATTTTCAAAAATCATTTTAATCTATTCTCGATTTAAATTCTAAGTTTTTATGAAAGAAATGCGGGCTTTGATTTTAAAAACTATAAACTTACCTTGTCTTTTGCATTATGTTTCACTCCCCATTTGTTTTCCACCTTTTCTCTATATTTTCGCATTTTGAGGTGTGCTAACACCCATGGACGGTTCTAAAGGATGATTCATGTCAGTCGACCCCAAATCATTTTGGGATCAAGGCTCTGATATTCTTGTTGTTGTTAAGCCCAAAAGCAAGACCTTGTTACTAATGTGGCAACCTCTTACAAACCCCTCATAAGCTCCTCAATTTCTCGATATGGGACAACTTACCTCTTAATCTCTTTGGGGTGTTATAGAATCGAGTGGTCCGTCTCTTTCGATACCTCACATGTGAGGGGGTGTGTTATAAACCTACATGTGAGTGTCCCAAATTGTTGGAGAAAGAGAGATTGTACCACTCTTTCGATACCTCACATGTGAGGGGGTGTGTTGGAATATAAACCCACATGTGAGTGTCCCACGTTGTTCGAGAAAGAGAGATTGTACCACTTTATAACCAAGGGCGCTACTCCTCCTATACCCAATTGGTTTTAAGATGGAACCTCCCTTGTGTTGTCGAGTGGTCCGTCTCTCCTTTGTATGGGTTTGGCCCGGCCAATTTGCATGTTCTAACAAAAAACAAACAACTTAGGGTATCACGTTCCCTTCCCTTCCCTTCCCTTGTGTGAACCAAACGGCCACTTAGGCATTAGTGACCTAAATTTCTATAATACATATGAGACCCGTTCTATTCCTCGAAAAATAAATGGAAAACTAAATCAGCTGAAGAGAGATACTATATAGTGAAGAATTTTAGACAAACCTCCCATCTGCAATACACGTTCCACAGATGCTCCACTCTTTGGCAACAGCGGTTTGCCTATCACCTTTCGCAATTAGTCTGAGCCCAACCTGACCTGCTTCAATCCCTTGTTCTGATCCTGCTACTAGGAATTCCCAGCAGAGTGTCTTCTGAAATTCTGTTCCTAAGAGGCAAACAGGTCCCGAGTCTGGCTGAATCATTACTGCTACTGAAAAAGTAACCTTTTGACTCTCGCATAGACTTGGATCTAGATGTCCACAGTGTCTCCCAATCGCTCTTGGTTCATCATCAAGAACACAAACGGCACCAGACACTCCAGTCTGCCAACAACTTTAAGATTAAGCTTTTTCCAGCCCACTAATATGTCAGAATTAAGACCAAAACTACGTAAAGTGCAAAGTTTAAAAAATAAGAGATCGGTCACCAAATCAGAACTTCAGGCTCCTACATCAATTATGACATTATCAATTACTACGCAATTACTTAGAAGTGAAATCTCGAAGTGCAGATATGTCCTACGAAAAGGAAGTTATCAGTAAATTACCTGAAGCGCCCTGCGTGATAACTGAGCAGCACGAATGCGGTGAGCGATATTAGAAACCCTTTCTCGTGCAAAGGAGTTATCAAGAACTGAATCACCACCAATAGCACGAACTGCAGCTGCCATAGCAGCAGCATCACGGCTTCCAGCGTTGGGGATAGACGATAATAAAGAGGCCTCGATCTCCTTCCATTTACGCTCTTCTTTTTCCAAAAGTGCTTTCCTCCTCTCCTTGCCACGACCCTCCTCTTCACGTCTCTGAATGAAGATTTCTTCTTCTATTTCCTTTTCTCTCAGATAGCTGGAGAAGTAGAAGAGCATGATAAGCAAAAAGTACAGAGGTAATAAAACTCATAAATTAATTAGTTTCAAGGAGTTTGATAATCGACCTCTCTTGAATGAGTTCAAATTGTCTTCGATCCTCTGGCATCCACTTTTGAATCTTTTTAGCACTTAAATCAGAGCATCCAATACTATCAAGAAAAAGTCTCAAACGGACCTCGTCCTGAAGCAGTATGCCAAAGTTAAAAATCCTGATTTGTAAAGCCACTATTAAAAAAAAAAACGTAATAGTGAAGAAAAGAAATAGTTAGGACACCCCTTACCTGCACACGCTCTGCTTTTGCAGTCAAACCAAACAAAAGAAGTAGATATCCACCAAACTTATCCCACATACACACCCATTCAGTATCAATAGCCTCTTCTAAAGCCAAGATACGAGCATGAGTACATAGTTCCCTGCGGTGCCCCATATCGCTGGTGGGTTCATGCTGAAAGTTTAGACAGCTACTAAATCTGGCGAAGAATGCACCAGCAGCTAACTCCTCATTTCTCAGACGATCTCTGAGTTTCATCACATCAGCTCTTGGGAGCACAAAATTTCCAGCCCTATCACGCATAATTGTTGGATCACCAACTAAAAGTGCAGCTGAACTTGCAGACCTTTGCGGAGCCGAGTAAGTTCCTGAAATAGCATTACGGGTCTGCACATGCAGCACATCCAGTTGAATAGTCTCAAAGATAACACAGGTGACCCATATTTTCTTGAAAACAGGTTGGCAAGAAGATGATCGATATACATGATAATTGACAACTAAAGGCTCTCTCGGGCTTCTACTAAATGATCAAGAGTATTCTCATGATCTAATGATGTATTCACACATGAAGCATCATGAGTGACTAACAAACTGTCCATGCATACTAGACATACTCTTCACTAACACAGATATATACATATATTAGCATTTAAAAAACCTTGAATCCATTAGAAAACAAAAGGAAAAAAGAAATGTAATGGTGTTTCAGCTGAGCTTTCTCAAAACCGTACTCTCTCTCAAAAAACCTATTATACCTCATCTTTAAGGGGTTTGTGACGGCAAGCCCCAAAATTCAATTTAAGCCCCAAAATTCAAGATAGGAGGATTGGGTCATAGGAATCAAAGTCAGTTGTATCTCATTAACTGCTACAACACTGCAGCTTTAACACGTTCTAAGATGTTGGCAAGGAAATATGCAGAGATATTTAACGAGCTAAAGGTTGGAGAGCTCATACTTCTGTTAAGGTGTCTTGGTTGTAATAGTTATGTTTATCCTAGTGAATTTATAATAAAACAGTCCCTTCCCTTTATCAGAGCAAAAAAGATAGAGGTAATCACAAAGACAAAGTTGCATATATTCAAGAAAGTCTGTTAGGCAAAACTAATCAAATTCGGAATTACTCAGTATGGGTTTTTTTTATAGTCTTGACACAAGATACGTCATATTGTAGCCGTCAAAGATACAGATTCTGCTATCCAGCAGAGAAATCATTAGTCATACACACCTTTGTGGCAGATCGAGCAATTGCTTGAACAGTGGTTTCTTTGCTAAGGAAGTGAACAGCATCCTCCATCATCTGCTTGTCAAAACATGCAGGGATTATGCCAGCCAAATATAAACTTAATAGTCACAACAGCTTCTAGGAAATTCAATTGAAAAATGAATATAGACTGATTACTACATCAGTAAAAACAGAAATGACCACCTAAAGTAATCCTGCTGGGTTCAAAATCCAATGACGTATAGCAGAATACAGGTACATAGACTAGAGAAGATACCATGATAGACACAGGAAGATAAGTTTTATTTAATACAATTGATATCACAGAAGACATTCGAAATTAAACATGTACACTTCAGGTGGGAAATCACTAGGAGGAGAAGTTACGGCCAACAAGAAAATAGTAGGATACAGATATATAGACTACGCCTTTTGAAGTGTTTCATGCTTCCATCTGATTGTTAAACTTATCCTTTTTGGGCCAATTCAGTAGATCAGTTATGTTTCAAGTCATTGACATGTCTAATACTCCCCCCTCCTATTTTTTGGAAGTGCCCCATTTGCTTTTGGCACAACTACTAAGTGGGTAGACAGTAGATAAGACTAAAATAGGAATGATGAAGATTAATCAGGTGGGCCATCAAATGTGTTACATTAATTCAAATTGTCAGGGTAAAACGGAAATTAAGATTCCAATATTTTCCAAATACAGAGATGGGGTAATTCTTTATTTTTGGCCAGGATTGAAAAAATAGGGAAGATCCAAAAAATCAGAGGAAGCAACTAAAATACCGATTAATTATTTCTAAAACTTGCTAAAGTGCTAAAGGTCCCATTTAACCTGGGTATAATAGTAATATATTAGCTTAAAAGTCATCTGATCCCACTTGCAGTTGCATGTGACTCTCGACTCTCCTACAACTTTGTGGCCAAAGCAAACAATCAAATAGAACTGAAGGAGTATAACTTGTATAAAAAAACTGGCTTAGCAAATAAACTTGCATAGGAATTTCTGATCATGCAGTTATGGACAGACTTGATAGATTTTAAAATATGTAAGGTTAAGTTCTAGAATAAAACAGTGAGGCACAGGTAAATGGAATAGAAACAGCAGTTCTGGAAGTATTGAAAATTAAAAGAAATTAGTGTCGAGAAAAAGGCACCTCAAGAGTTAAACAGGGACGTGAGACCGCAAATCCAAAGGATACAACTAGAGTAAGTGCTGATACAGCAGCTCCAGCAAATGGCGGATATATATTCAGACTGGCTACAACTCCCCATCCCTCCGTTGCCAAGGCAATGCCATAAAGCATAAGAAAAGCAACACTGTAATGGAAATTACGTTGCACGAGACTCGTGAGAAAATCACCCAAAAATAATAACTTAATAATAAAAGCTAAAATAAGAGACCATGAAAGAACAGGACAGACCTGACATTTTTCCCACAATCTGCATGTGCATCATACACATACACAGGAAGCACCCTTGGAGAATACACGACAATAGGTGGTGAAAGAAGAACCTAGAAAATTGTGAAGATATGGGTGATGAAACAAACAATTGCATGCAAACAGGAGACACATACGAGGCAAAAGGCATAAAATATACTAGGATAAACCATGAGAAGGAGACTAGTTTCAAAGCAAGCTTACAGTCAATGCTCGACCAGCAAGAAGAAACAATAATGAAAAATAACCAACAGATGCTCCTACAAAAGGCTTGGCTGGAAAACACAAGACAATATAAGTACAATAACAATAGGAAAACCATATCAAAAACAATGTTTGCAAAAACTATAATGTTTCACCTTCAAACAACCCAACAAGAAATGCTGCCACAGCCAAAAGGAATGCAAGAAGACAAACAAAGAACATCTGTGCCCGGGTTAGGTAGAAATTATTTGAAGCCCAGAGGTGAATAGCACCAATAGCCAGCACAACTGATAGAAGAACCAATAGAGGTGCCACCCCTACCTGTGCAATAGAAATGCACAAGTTAGAAAGTCATTGTTCCCTTTTGTATCTCTTTCCTCCACTTTCGTTCTATATTATGTACATCAGAAACATTAGCACACCTCTAAAAGAGCGTAACTCACCGTCCATGGCTTCACCATAACAATAACAGCTGATATAGCACAGAGCAAAAGAAAAAGACCGATTCCTATAAATATATAGACGCCACGAGAGAGACTCCATTCATCATCCTTCCTACAAGAATATCAATAGAATGAAGATCAATATTCCCTAGACAAAGTTCAAATTCAAACTTCCAAGCTACATCTGCCTTACCATTTATGCAGGCCAGTACACAAGGATAGAAAAGCAGGAATGCAAAGCAAGGGAAGTAACGCAGCAAGAAAATCTCCACTTGTTGGTACATGATCTATCCTAGACTCAGCTATCTTCACATAAGATACACCACAAAATGCGACGAGAACAACTGCAAGAAGTCACAAGAACAAACAAAAGTTTAAAAAGCAGAAAAGCGACAATAAAGATAGTCTACAAAGTTAAGAGACAGTTCACTTACCAGCAAACAAGATCAAGCAGATCGCAGAAAACAGAGAGAATCTATATGTTGCAAACCAGGATATAACTGGCAGCATACCCAAGACAAGTAAGGCAATAGCAGAAGCCATGGCCCAGCCAACATAAGTAGATGATGCATATGGAGATATATAGCTTTTCTCATCGCCATTCCATCCTTTGTAGGATAACTCTTCTAGTGGCTTAGCAGACACAATAACACCAAGAGATATGACAGATGATATAAATATAGCTGCACAGACAATGAGCACAACGCCCTGAAAAGCAACAAATAGATGTTAGCAAGCTATAGTGATATACGCCACCTAGTTCATATAACAGAAAATCAGTAAACCAGCACGAAGTATCCAAGAACATTTAAATATTTAATAACCTCTGTTTTCCCAAGAGCTTGATGATTTCCACTTCGGCTAGCTGAATCATCTTGCCGGACCCAGAAACGATAACCATTGCGAATCCACAAGGGAACCGCAAAGGAAAGGCACGCCACCATAAGTGGGATAGTCAATGATAATCCAAGCAGAACAGATGATTTACTACAGAAATGTCCAGAAAATAAAACATTTCAAAATATTAAAAATCATAAGGGACTGCAAATGAGAGGCATGCCACCATTAGTAGATAGTCAATGATAATATAAGAACAACAGATGGGTTACTGCAAAAACAAAATCAAAAAATATTGAGAACAGAACTCATTAGCAACTACTTAACAACAAAAATGTCTCAAGTCCCAAAAATAATTTGGGTGGCATAATCCAGAGATCAACAAAAATAAAAAATTACAAGAGCAGATAAGAAGGGTTTTCTGATAAGGTAGCAAAAGTAACAAGATTACAATTTCACGATCTATAACAACTCTGCTTACTGAACACAGCCTATATGATAATGAGTAATAAGGCAACGAAAAAGAAGCTTTGGTTCCAAACAAGATTGGGATGAGCTAACATAAAATGTCCAAGATTCCGAGGGATTCCGGAAACTAAAAAAGGACGAGAAACATGCAGATAAATGAACAGATAGAGATGAAAAATATGGAGAGTAAATCGACATAATAAGTGACAATAGCAAGTAGACCTTCCCACGTAATTAACCTCCCTGCTAATCAGAGGAGTGGTTGGGTTGGCATGATGGTATGGGTTTAAAATTGGGAGTCAAACTAAGGTGCTATAGATTGGAACTCAATTCCTAATACCATGTGTATTATTTAGTTTTGGTACGACGAATTAAATAACTATTATGTTAATCTTATTAATTTTAACTATATATCTAATTATCTATGTAACATAACTATTTCAAACTATTATGTTTAGCATCTTGCAACATTTATATACACCAGCAATATTTTTCTTATATACTTTGTGATCATCAACTTGTAAACATTATGAAAAATAACTTATAGAAGTTGGAAACCATATTTAAATAAAACTATTCAATACTGAATGCTAACATCAAATCCAAAAACATCCAAATTAAACAATGATGCTCAATCATCACCCAAAATGATAACGTATTTGAATCCGCTCCAGTTATTGGATAGGAGCCAGACTTAATGATAACAAAGTATTATTTGTGATAACTCCTTTTTCACCCCCTATTTACCGATTAATCCCCTTGATTTATCCCGTATTTTGATGTGATTCAAGCGTTAAATGCTCAAATATGTGCTAGAATTGCATAGACATGCTTCACTTGGCATTTTGCTTCCATTTTGTAGCCTTTTCAAGCATGATCGACCAATTCCGAGACACATCTGCTAGTCATCTGGAGGAAGCCAAGACATCGAGTGACATAGACCCAACATGACCAAACCAAATGCAAACAACCCAACAACAACAACAGAGCCTTAATCCCAAAATGATTTGGGGTCGGCAGACACAAATCATCCTTTAGAACCGTCCATGGGTGATAGCATAACACACCTCAAAATACGAAAATAAAGAAGAAGAAATGGGGAGTGAAACATAATACCAAACACAAGGTAAACTTATAGATTTTAAAATCGAAGCCTTGGGTGGGATTATAACGTTGACTCATTGCCTTGGTCTCTGTTTAGGTTATTCATGGGAATGAGACCTTTAGTGACCCAAGAGACTAACCTAGACTCCGCAGGGCTAGATGGATCGATAAGCTAACGTTGTCTCACCTAAAATCCACTAACCCCGGCTTGTTGACAAATCAATCGCAAGTTTAACCCGTTTTATCGACACTGAGAAACAATTAGATTAGAACTGACTAGTAATCTTGATGCTCCTTGTGGAAATCGACCCCCACGGGCTACAAATACCAAATACCACTGTGCTCTTGCGGTTTCAAAACCTTAAACATTTGCAACTAAATATAAATATATAGTTTTGAAAATAGACAGCATAACAAGACTTGGCTAACTTTTCTTTTCAGTCATCTATTTTTAATTGATACCAAGGAACGGGTATGAGTCATACCCACCTACCCCTTGGTATCAAGACCTCATAGGTTTGAGTTATATTCGGATCGACCTAAATTAGATCGGCATCATTTGGGTGAGCATTAGTTCCAACTTCAGATTGCGTTCAGGTCCGTTTTGATCACTTTAACCGGTGGCTTTAATCAATTTAAGCGATAACAGATGAATCACGTGTTCAATATCACGTGAGATACAAATGGGATCATTAGTCAGCAGCAGAATGTGGATGAGCTTAGTCAAATTCATATTTTTTCTCCATAATGAGTATAATATTTATATTTTTCAAAGTATTGCAGTCAAATCAAGAATCAATGATCAACTTGGAATTAGTCCTCTAGGCAGATTTCGGTTCCTTATTTCAACATACGCAGATCCAGTTTCAGATAATACAACTCACATTGGATCTCCGATTGGATAACAATAAGGATATTCAGATCGGTATTATGTGTTGAGGTTTGCTTTTCAAGGTCTAGGTATGTGTATCAAATTTATAATTTCCTCAACACATTTGTAATGAGTTAAGCTCATTGCAAACCACATATTAAAAAACCAATCACAATATGACAGAAGAGGGGTATAACTTGCTATGTGCAAGCTCGGAAAGTTACCTCAAAAAGGAAAGTAGCAAACCAACACCAGTGCTTAGCAGCCACGCGAAAAATCCACACTGAAATAGAAAATGGCAATAAAATTAAAGATGCTCACAAGAGTCAAAATACTGATATGAAAGTATGCAACCGGCAATCAAAGAACAGGCGAGAGCATTTCATCCAGCTACAGAACAGCTTCAAAAGTGAGATTGGAACTCTTGATTTGAAGAAGCAATTTCATCAAAAATGGAAGGATTTTAGCCGTATTTGTTTATAATTGATATTCCAGACTAGACTTTGTATGAGATGGTAGCTTACACTCATATTTCACTACTGATGTTTCATGCACTAGTCGTATCCCTCACATAACTGGTCAGATACTCCCATTGTCATATTTTTTCCTCAAGAGATGATATGAAAATAGGGTCACACTAACATAAGCTGGACCTATCTCAGCACATCAGCCTAACCAAGTCTGGCCCCTAAGAATGCATGTAAACCATTTGGTGCTCCTTAATGTGATTTCAACTTTTGACTAGACAAACTATAACCACCAGGCCTACCAATCTTGGGTATGGACAATAGATCATGGATGTGACACTATAAAGCCAAAATGTAGAAATTTTCAGAGCTGGACGTTGAACACACAATATTTTTCTAGAAACTGTATCCATGTTTAACATAGACCTTGCTACTATTTGCAGTAATGATTGTCTAATACAGTACTAAAAATGCTAGCATAGTAGCATAGGAAGTATACCAGAAGTCCCAAGTCAAACATGATATATTTCATACCTATTTTGCACTGTGGAACAGGGCCGGCCTTTAGTGTGAGCGGGCCGTGCGGTTGCACATGGCCCCCGAAAATTTGGGCCCCATCTTGACATTAGTTAGTGATATTAAGGTAGTAACGAGGATATAGACATGACAGTGTAAGTGGCATAGTGGTACTGCACTCTATACTCCGGGGAATTGACGGAGGATCAATCCTGTGACCACGCTATTTTTGGCTGTGACTGGACTAGAAGTGTATGGGCTGGTACAGGATTTGGACATTTGATCGAGAATGCCCCAACGGGTTCGTGTGTTACCAGACTGTTTTGGATGCTACAAAACCTGGATGCGGAGGAACGGGGGCGTTTCCTGGCTGTGGCTTGAGCGCTTTGGACAATTCGGAACCAGCGATTGTTTGAGGAATCTCCCCTTCCTACGGAAGTAGTGTGCTCGGGATTTATTAAATTGGTGGCTGATTTCCAGGGGTATGCGGAACGAGTTCTTAATAGGCCACAAATGGTAACGGATGTGGGTGGATGCTCATGGTCTCCCCCTACAACGGGCGCGATCAAGGTAAATGTGGATGCTCACTTGGCTGGGAATGGGGTCGTGGGCTTAGGGGCTGTTGCAAGGGATGCGGTGGGCTGGGCTGGTTGTCGTCGTGTTCGAGCTGTGTGGGATGTGGATGTTGTTGAGGCGAGGGCGGCTTTGTTTGGTCTTGAGGTAGCGTCTGCTTTTGGTATATCAAACATTCATTTGGAAAGCAATTCGCTGAGTTTGGTCAAGGCTTTGAAGAATTGTGTCGATGCAAGAACACCCTTTGGTCTTTGTGTTGCCGATGTTCGTTGTTCTTTGAATTTATTTCCGTCTAGTAATTTTAGTCATGTTAAACGTGGGGGCAATATTGTTGCACATTGTGTCGCTAGGCTTGATGCGTTTGAAGGGGATGAATTTGTGTTTGTAACGGATTTTCCGCAAGTTATTATTTCCCTTGCGGAGATTGATTTAATATAAAACCCATCCCTTGTTTCAAAAAAAATCCTAGCAATATTATTTGGCTTCTTTTATATTTTCCTTCTTTTTCATATTTATTTCGTAACCTTCTATTTTGTATGTTGCCAATGTAGTTATTCGGAAAAAAAAAAAAAAAAAATTATCTTCTGCTTCGACATTTAAACCATAAAACTGTCATTACAATTAGATTGGCTGTCTTTCACTTAACATTCAAGCAATATTAAGCATGGATATAAATTTCTTTCAATGTTAATTAATATATTTATGAAAGTTTATTTTTATATAGAAAAACTATTTTTATAGTATAATTTATAATTATGGTGGATAAGTATATAAAGAGAAAATATTGGCAAAACATAATATTGTTTGATCACTAAAGTTACTCAGATTATGTAAATGTATGCGGTCGTAAGGAATTGTTTTCTAAGGTGATTTTTTATTTGAGATATCTTTTGATTAAATGCAAAACGTACAAAAAAATTACTCCGTAACATTCAGAAGAAAAACACACAACTTTTTTTTTTACAATAGTATTCACAGTGAAGCAAAAATATTGACACAAGACCTTCTAAACATCCGAAATACATGACTCAATCAGGGGCCCAATTATAAAATCTCGCACAGGGCCGCCGAAATCTCAGGGAGGGCCCTGCTGTGGAATCACTTGTCTTAATAAATACAGCTCTTACAGATGGATGAGGAGTTTTGGGATTATACTTCTGGATCATGTGGAACATGGGCCACTTCCAATCATAACATTTGGAGATAGAAAGGAGAAGAAAGTTCATTGATGTGAACTTTCATGTACTCTACGAATTGCCTCATACTATAGAATATTCTCGTGGGATGGTCACTTAGCCTCTTAATAATGAAAAAAGAAGTAAGGATCCTTAAAATGATGAAAACATAAAATAAACAAATTTGTAATCACACGTCGAACGACAACTTTTTTCTTCACTCCTTGTTATTTTATGCATTCATTAATACATAAATAAAATCTTCATTAATACATAAATAAAATCTCTTATCTATACAAAAAGATGACCAAATAAAGCTCTTGAGATCAATAGACCAATAAAATGACCTTATCAAAATGAGCAATAAAATGGAGTGATTTCCGAAAGTAGTGTTCAATATTTAAAAAATATTATTCTTGTGGTATTCACTCAAAAATATTTGTGTTTCTAGTATCCATGTAGGCTTGGAATTAACTAACCTATACTTTTGCATTCGAAAATATTCCCTAATTGCAACGTTCAAGTAAATTAAGTAATTTTTTTCAGATTTTACCAATACAAGTCCATTGTTTTCTCGAACCTCATAGAGTTAAAATATCGCGTAAAAAGGCGTTGAAATCTGTTGTAACTTGCAAGCTATATAGGATTCCCATATCGAATGATTCTATAAAGATTACGCTGAAAATAGAGTATAAACATTTATTAATGGAATCTTCTATTGTAAATCAATTGCTAATGATTACATTTAGCTAAAAAAGTCCTTATGCTAAAAGAAATATATATAGATTCCATTAAAGTGTTTGTATAAGAGTCACCTGGTCCTAGATGTACTCATGTACCTCCAGAAGTTCTAACTAATTTGGTAAGAAAATAATAACACTAATAAGAATAGAAATAGAGTATCATTGTAAATTCACGTTATGTAGATTCATTAAAAATTACCCTGAATGCCCTTTCATATGAGGCCTACGTGATGAGTACTATTAAGATACTACATATAGGAATTGTTGTCGAGTAAAAACAAAAACCAAAAAACCCCCGGTTAGCACGTTAGGTATGACTAAAGCCTACAAGAACACTAAGATAGGAAATATATTTAAGTGAATACAAAATAGAGAATATTGTTATTAATTTAGGATACTATTATCAAATACGAAGCCACTCAATAGAATGACTTTCCTTAAGCGAGTCTCCAAAATGCATGCTAATGCATAATCGAATTCCCCTATTTTGAATCATTGCTATTCACAGCCTTACATGTAGATTACATTTGAGTGTTGGGTTGTACATATTCCCATATATAACAATTTGAACATACTTACCATCATTAATTTCCCAGATAAAAATGTACTCCGTAACTTTTAGAGACAGAATTGGGAATTTTATAGATGAAGTTTGGTGTTAAAGTGATGGTTATAATTTTGAAAAGTCACATTTTATCCTACAAACTTACAGAAGTGTCTGAAGACTTTCTGGCTACATTATCTGTTAAAATAAGACTCTCTACCATCTGAAGTGTTCTTCCCATTAACTTTTGGCACGGTTCATAAGAAATATAATATTAAACTAACTAAACCTGCAACTCACAATTAACCACACTAATTCTGATCCCCTCTAGCAAATCTCACCTCCCACCCCCTCTCTCTCCGGCAACAACCTTTCTTCTTCCCCGCTACCCCTTTCTCCCACCAAATCTCATCCTTGGACCGTCCTCGTGAGCAACACCTGACCCTGCCGGTGATTAGCACTCCGTTGTCATCCTCCAACAAACCTCCGACTAATCACAGTAAATCTCCCAGCCCACTTGTGTGAATGGAGGTTAGATCTAAACGAAGAGGAATGTAAGGAGGCCGCAAGGGGAGGGAGTGCTTGTAGTGCAAAATGACTGTTGTTTGAGGTGGGAAGAAGGTCAAAGACAAGTCTAGGCTTAGATATTACCACGACAGGGCCTAGGCAAGATTTTTTTTTTTTTCAAATAGGTATACGAAATATTGATACTTTTCAAAGTAAACTACCGTCATAAAAAAAAGGTCCATTTTAAATCTAGTACGGGTTACCGCTTTTATTGTTCTTTGAAGCAG
>JAOWBH010000032.1:674022-691709 GCA_028566215.1 Silene coronaria
GAGTTTAATTACTTCATAATTAGATTTCACAAAAAAAAAAATATATATATATATATATATATATATATATATATTCTCATTTTCTCTAATCTAATTATTGCACGTTTTATTTCAGTAAAAATATATACCAAAATAAAGTAATCATGTTCTTTGTGAAGATACAGAAAAACCATTATATTTGATAAACTTTGTAAATTAAAACCTCTCAAAATAAAATTAGTAGGAGTAGAATATAATTGGCCACCCATCGCTCAAGAAAACATTAACGTAAAAATGAAATCAAGTGGGCCCCACAAAAAACCCAAAATACTAAATATAAAAAGGAAAGATTTTGCTCACTATGAGTGTCCGACCTCCACACACTAAGGTTAGTCAAGAGAGCGGTGACCACAGCACCGCATTTGTTTACTAGACTATGGAGATTTACGCAGTATATATTCTAATATTTAAAGCTATTGGGCCCCAAAACTTCAAGACTTCAATTGTGAGAATATAAAACGAAGAGGTTAAAGCGTAAATGATTATCAACTTATCAAATCTTCAATTGCTTTCGAAACTAAAAAGACTTATTAGTACTCGTACATACACCTGTCAAACGGGTCGAACGGGCGGGTTCCGGGTTAAATCATTTCGGGTCCAGGTAAAATACGGGCCGGGTTTCGGGTCTGATTAACGCCTTTTTACAAATGTTGATTTTCTATAAATTTAATTATACATATAGTTATTCTTAATTTTTACAATTGTCTAGATTAATATATGATATTAGAAAGAATAAGCATTTTTTGCTTAATATAAATATTGAATCGATCAACTATTACACGTCCGTGAACCGTGACAAGGAGTGACTATATTTATATAGAAATCATTTGAGTGATTAACTATGTGATAAAACTATGCTTTAAAATAAATATAAGCATATTCTATTCCAAAAATTTTAAAATTCAAAATTATTTTTGTCATTTTATATTAGTTTTATTTGCTTTAAATACAAATTTTTAATAAATTTACCTAATTCGGATTGGATCACGGGTTTGGCGGGTCTCGGCCCAAAATGTGCGGGTTATTATCGAGTCGGGTCGTATTTGGGTTCGGGTTGAAAAGAGCGGGTTATTTTCGGGCGGGTTCGGCCGGTTTATCGGGTCGGGTCGTCTTTTGACAACTATACTCGTACGTATTTTAAAAATCTAGCCCAAGGTGCATTCGGCCCCTAGTTCCGCCCCGGTCAAAGAGCGCTGACGGTTGTTGGGGCCTGACGAAGAAGACAGTAGCACAACGGTGACCAAAGGTTCTGGTGGCAGTGATACTGGTGACGGCCGCTGTATTGGTGAAAGGTAAATAGAAGTGGTCAGTGGGTGGTGGGGATGAGAGTTCTGACTTGTGAGGAATGGAAGGAGGGTTGATGTCACTATTTTAATGTTAGGGTTTAGTGATAACTGGTAATCGCAAAATTTAGGACTATTAAGCAACGGCATATTTGTAAATATGCAATAGTAATTGGATAAGTTGACAATTTATCCCCATAAAACACCAAACTTGGAATGTTTTGAAATGAGAAGAACAAATTGAAGTTTCCTTATATGGATAGTGGGAGAACTAAGTGGATGGGAGGTAGTAAAAGCACAATATCGCACGAAGGGAATTTCCGAAACGACTACCTTGGTCAAGGACTCAATACCCCTGATTAAACACAACCTTCACCCAAAAGCAACGTACGCTACTAATATACAAAGATATGAGTCCACATGATGATGCAAAATCGGTGCTGACACTCATCTGTAGAGGAGATGAGGAAGAAAGCAAATAGAACAGCAAATTAAAGGTCAAACATGCTTCATATAATATCTAGTCCAACCGCCCCTTCCAAAGGTCTAAATAGTCAAGGACTCAAAGTTTCCAGTTTTGTACATTTTCTGAATGTCTAACCAAAGGAGTGTCTGAATCCAATTTCATCCCACTACCATGTGGTGACACACAGACTGTAGTCCACCCAATGAGTGATGCTCAAAAACATATTGGAAAGCAACCCCTGTTAGTACAAAAGATAAGACTCCTAATTTTACTACCACCATACTAAATCTATTGTTCCTATTTAACTTTGGTGGTTAACCAATGTTAATTTTGACCATTAATTTCTCAAAAGGAACGTAGTGATTAAAAATAAAATTTGTGATTCTGACATAACAAAACTACTATGTTCATATCATCATTTAAAGGTCGTAACAATCGTATATTGTGAGAAAATATCGGCCAAAGTCAACGTCGTTTGACCACCATAAGTCAAACAACAATGATGTATATGAGATGTCGGGAGTAGTAATGTAAAAGAAAATCATGTCCACTGGCAGTCAATAACTTGGAAGGCGTGGACAAAGAGAGTATAGTGAGATACCTTTCGGGGTGTAAATGAGGTTGACATATCATCAGCTTGCAGGGATCGCATATAAGCCACTATTGAGCAGATAACCGGTGATAACAGCAGCACGCAGATTCCAAACTCGAACTACAGAATTTAAGCTTAGATTTCAGGAAAGCTCTATATTTAAATTTGAAATAGAAGTATAGAAGCAAGACTGGTTAAAAGTGAAAAGGAGAAATGGCAGCTCACCTGTTGATGAGTAGCATTCACAATTTTAATCACCCTTGGACGGAAGAAGGCCACGACTACTGTTTCTACAATGAAAACAAAACTAAAAAGAACCCATGCTCTTTCTGGAGTACCAGCTGCATGGTGCCATAGTAATCTTGAAAGTTGCAACCATTTTTCTAGACCATGGAGCCTCAACTCTTCAGATAAAGAAATTTGGTTTGGCAAAGCATCAACACTACTAGAATCAATAATTGTAAGATCTGTGTTGTCACGATGATCTCTATCAGCATCCAGGCTACTTCTTTGAAGTAATGCTAAAATTGTTGGATCCAAACTTCTGTCTTTCAACATCATCGCAAAATTTGGATCCAATCCTTTATTTTGCAATAAGTTTGTCAGTTCACGGTCGCCTTGTTTCGCCTTCTTCTTAAGCATGGCTGCAATCCTGGGATCATTTAACTTTTCCTGGAATGCAAGAGCTATATTTAGATCTGGAAGATGATTCACTGAAGTAGATGCACTTGACTCATAGCCTTGACTTTCAAGACCACCACTATAAGCAATGACAGAGGTGTGATCATAGTTCTTCTCAGCAAGGGAGGGACCAGCATCAGGATCTTGAACAACAGAACGACACGAACTACTACGCAAAACTAAGCTAGGCCTTGCACTATCCATGCTTTTTTCACTGTTAATTCCCTCACGAGCGCTCGTGGTTCTGTGCAAAGTACTGCCATTCCAGCCACCGGTATCTCCAGTACAATGCACAGCATTTCTATTGATAGCTTCCATTCCATGTCCGAGGTGACCCACTTCCGTGCTGCTGCTATGTTTCATACTTGAGCCACATCCTTCAGAAGAACTGGACGAAGTATTATTCTCTTTCCGACGGAAGCCCTCCCTGAGGCGAATGACTGTACTCTGCAACGCATCTCTTCTTGCAGCTGAAGGATTCGTAACAAGTAGATGACGACAAATAGCAGCTCCTAACAATACAGATGCCATAACTACGTAGCTTATGCAATGTCCCAAGTACCTATAAGCAGAGAAATATACAAATGAGATGCAATCATCATCATCATTCCTCACGTGCCCATAGAGATGCTCCCACCAAAACGGGGTAGAAAGCAGTTGGACATACGTAGTCTTTAACCCACAGCTCGATAAGGCTACAACATCTAAGGGTTGTTTCCCAAGTGACCATCAAATCAAAATCAGGAAGGCCGTGTAGTTTTTCATAAAAAGAGGCCAATGCGTAAGGGTTTTACCAGTCACCTTGATTCAGTCCAATTTATCTCAAAGCCAAAAGAGAAGAATTACTATTCATGAGATGTATTATAAAAATTTAAATAAATAAAAAAAAAGAAAAAGCAAAGCGAATAATAGCACCTCGTGAATTCATGGTAAAAAAAAATTTGCAGATGCTAACCAATAATGTACTCCGAAGCAGATGAGGAAAGCACGAGATGCGCCAGCAATGAACAGCGCAGCAACGCGACTTTCGAGAAGCTTAAAGCCGTATAAGCATGCCCCCATATTCCAATCTGCGCCAAAGTCGAGCACAAAAACGTTTCCAAATATCAGACGTATTAGAAACAAAGGCACCAACTCTAACAAACACCAGCAGGCATACCAAGAATTACAACTGCAGCGGAAGTGATGGATCCTAACCAACGTGCCTCCTTAGCCGTCAATCCATACAATATTGAGTAGACAAGAAGTACCAGCAATGATAGAAGGTAAAGAATCCCCAGATGTGAAGCCCTGCAGATAGAAGTTCACAATCCGAACACAAGTGAAATCCCGTCATCATGATGTATGTACAAATTCAAGCACGACATTAGATGCACCCTTCCCGAAGAACATTAATAATTTACAAGATCCAATAATCCCACCTTTCCAGACAAGTAATAAAAAAGGTGAAATAGTTGCAAGAAAGTCTGATGGAATTAAGAGAGAGCTTTTAAATGCATTTAGTGGATGTAAAATAAGCCAGACAAAGCAAGTCAACACTAAAACAGACAGAACTAGTAAGGACTTGCCTACTGGATTGACGAGGATATAGATCATGTGGATCAGGAGGTTCCGGCAAGCAAGCAACAGGGCCCACCTCAATGCAGTCAGAGTACGCATATCTATATGCCCTCCTCACATATTCATCCACATCCAAACCATTTCCTGACAAGGTTTGCACAAATAAAGATCTGGACATGGCATAAATTCAACAACTACAAAGTAATTACAAAGACGCACAAAAGAGCTGACGAATGCAAATTCCGTGAATACTCAAAAAAAAAGGGAAGTTATTTTAGCCAGCCTCAAAGAAATTACCATTGAATAGCATTCGACATATGAAAAGCATATTGACTGCCAAGGCAATAGCAGATACACCAAAAAAGAATCCTGAAGGAGAATATCGCTCTGATGCACTGGATCCTGCTATAATATACACAGCACAAAGCTCATAGGCACAAAGTAATCCAACCCCAAGAAAAAGAAGAAAAGCAACAGCCCCTGTCAGGATAAACAGAGATAAGAGTCAGATGAGAGAAGCAGAACTTCTTCAGTCTCTATCGTATGAAAAGCTATTGTAAGAGCACCAATGCCATCAAAATCACCATGTCACAGAATAGGCAGAAACATAACCATTAACTATAATAAGTCTGTACAGCATAAGATAGTTAAATCACTCTTCACAGCCAATCAGCATTTACATGAACTTTGTATTTTTATTTTTCATTTTTATATTCTGCACATGAGCAAATGACCAGTACTTCTAGCTTCTACTTCTTAGGGGTTGCTTTTTTTTTAACAATTATATAGATAAAGAGATAATTCTAAAGAAATGACGAAGCAAAAGAGGACAGGGGCTCTTAAGTTGCAAATACACAAAGAAGGCCAGGCCAGTGTTGTTACAGAAACATTATTTAAATGGACTTAAAAGCACTGCCCGCTCTAATGAGTCGGCTCGCTGAGCCCTTGGAAGTCGGCTTGATGAACCCTCGAAATTGGTTTGGTCAAAGCTTGACTCGACCTCAGTCAAACCGAATTTGAGGCCAATCTCGAGCCAAGCTTAACTAAACCCGAGGCAATGAGCTCAACACGACTCGGATCAGAAGCTCGTTAAGGCTCACTTTTAGTTTTTTTAGTGTAATTTTAATTATTTTTTTAAACTATATGTTATTTTGGCATTTATAATTATATTATACTTTATATATTCTGGTAATTTATATTCATATTTGTTCTTAAAATAATATATTTATATTTAATTGTTCAATTTTTTAAGCTCGGCGAGCTTTGCGCTCAAAATTCCGAGCCAATTACCAGCCCATCCGAATTGAGCTCAGATCCGCTTGTTTACACCCCTATCTGAAAAATACGAGAATTTAGCTCCAACCAGATGCACCAAAAGACAGCCAACACCCCACCTCAAAAATTAATGCTGACGAAAGTAACCGCCGAAAAAGAACAAATCCAAGTCCCTTGACTAAATCCAATGAACCACAGCCATGAAGTGGACAACATCACAATGAGGGAATCAATACATCCTGACACACAATATTTCCAGCACAGAACACAAATATGGACAAAGAACAGTAACAGAATCAATGAGGGAATAAATACATCCCGACTCACAATATTTCCAGCACAGAACACACACATATGGACCAAGAACAGTAACAGATGTACACCTTTTAAGGCTATCAATATGTTCATTCTGCCCAAAGTTATGAACCAACAAACCTCTGTCTTTCAATGTAACTCTGGACTTTCGAATACCTTTCATGACTATGCTGGTAGTAGAAGGAAAGGGTTTAGTGAGTATTGTCAAACAGGAACGTGAATGTTTACTCCTATCATCGGATGTTCTCATCAATAGAGCAGTATCACATGTAGAAAGTAAGACCACCAACTCACATAAGAACACCTTCGCTAATGGAGATTCCAAGAATTTGCTCTCATACAGATAAATAGTTGTTTTTCTGATGTCAGAACTAATAGGTGACTGAACAATAAAGTAGCTTAAGCTCATTATCATCCCAACATGTAGGCATTGTCTTCTCATTCTATTACTAGGAGAGAACTCTCTCTCCCTCCCTCCCTCTCTACCTCTCTCCCATACGCCCACGCTTGATTTGTAGACACAGATTGCAGATCAAAAAACAAATCCTGGCCTCAAGTAATTTTCAGATACAGGTGTAGATGTTCAAAACATGTTATGAAACTTAAGTTGTTCACAGCAACTGCAAATCGCTGACACCTGAACCTAGCAATTTCTAAATTTACTAATTAGAACACTGGTTTCTTGCAAAAAAAAAAAAAAAGTATTCTGACACAAGGATCAAGTTGAGCCTTAATCATTCGCTCGAAAAAAAAGTTGTGTTTTCATCATTTTCTTTAAACACGCCAAGGGAACAACAAATAAAATTCACCTCTTCATCATTAGTACAGATTAATGTCAAATTCCTTAAGAATCATCCGTTGACAAAAAAAGGGATCTATATACATTAATTGTGTGGTGGCACAACTAGAAGTGAAAGGTGAAATTGCCTTATATACGCAATAGGACTTACTACCCTTCAAAAAGACGGTCTCACTTTCACCTCTCACATACTAATAAAGTGGGGTAATATTGTTGCAATTGTCGTGTTATATACTTATATCTCATAACTTTTGTGATTCTACCAAATCAATATTGCTGAAGACTGATGTATAATGGGAACCAAGATGTGTAATTAGAGACTTGGAGTCAAGGGCAAATACAAGGACTTGCATATCTATTTCATGCAAGAGGCGTCAAGTTGCATGGTAAATGACAGTGAACAAGGGAAATTCACAAAACATAGGGATAGCATGTGAATAAAAGAGAGAGAAACAAGGAAAGACGTACGGGAGCTCTGCCATTGGGTTCTCCACCAAAGCATGATAGAATAAAAGGCGAAAAGCAAAGCAGTTCCAGCCATAATGAGAGCCAAACCAAGGAGATCTCTGCGGAAAATAAGAATTAACCAGGAACCGGAAGCGATGAGGACGAGAAGAGGGGAAACAACAATAGTCCAAGCAAAGAGAGTGAGAGAGGCACAGAGGAGAGGAAGTCGAGATCCCTGGAAAGAAAGAGGCCATTTTCTGGCGAAGATCCAACTGCGGAAGAGAACAAAAAAACTAGTGTTAGCAAAGTAGTAGAGTCCGTAAAAGAGTAATGGATGAAATAAAAGAGAAGGAAGGAGTACCTGTAAAGACGCCAGGGGCGCCAATTGACGGCCCAAAGAAGAGAGAAGGAGGAGGCGGCGAGGATGGCGAAAAGGGAAGCGGATACTAAAGACGCAACCGCCAAGTGGTGACCATGATGCTCCATTTAGGTTGAATTTGAAATATAGGTGAGTGTGTTGTTCAAAGCACAAGCTGCAAGAAGAAGAAGAAGCAGCAGCAGCACAAGGTACTCATCCCTCCTCCACCTTAATTCTTTCTTAATTGAAAAGCTAGGGTTTGGTCGTACTACTCTTCCTTCCCCCAAAATGAAATGCAACAACCAAGCGCTACTGCTTCGGAATACACCAGAATAAATAAATCCAGATGAGCAATTGACGACTACCACCACTACTACTACAGTACTACTACTACTCCTAGTATACTAGCTCACCACTCAGCTTGCCTCACTAATAATTGACGGGGTTTAACAAACCTAGTCAACCAAGACCTCAACTCACCTGATTCAATTTTTCAATTTCAGGAAGAGAGAAGAAGACGACGAAGACGAATAGAGGAAAAAGGTAGAAAAGCGATAACGCCACTACCAAGTACGGAGGACTCCTTCACAATGTTCACACTTCACATTACCTCCACTTTCTAGTTTCTACTACCTACTGCTCCTACCACACTTCACCTTTACCCACACTTTTCTTTTCTTTTTCTTTTTCTTTTTCTTTTTCTTTTCACAATTTTAACTAAGATAATTCAATATGAGAAAAGATAAATTATAAATATACCGTAAATGAAAAATATGGGAAAAATAACTGGTCATATATTTCATTATGAGATGGTATCGATATCTGTATAGACTAGTTTGAATCCCGTGCAAAGAATGCACGGGACGATTTCAAGATTATGATATACGAAATATGTCAGGCTTTCCGTCCCAAATATTTATTTATTCTTTATGTGTATTTATTTTCTAGTCTTTTTTTTTTTCTTTCTCGTCGTTAACTAATGTTTTTTTTCAATATTAATAGCGAGTTAAAATTATTTATTGATTTTTTCCTATTTGCTTTAGAATACATATATACCTGTTTTCTAAATTTCGTTCAATAATTTAAGATCTATTTTTGTGCTAAAAAATTTGGTCAAATATGTTTGAGTCATCATTAAATCATATTTTTATCTTGTATAAGGTTTTTTTTTCAATCTATACTCGATGAAAATGAATTAGAGTAAAATAAGTTAAGAAATAAGTATGAAAGAAAGAGGGTAATTAATCTGGTGAGTGGTAGTTGATGGCCTACCTCAAAATTATCTCTCCTCCCTTAATTCAAGGAACCAATAGAATTTCTCTAAATGATTCAGCTTTTATAGAAAAGAGATTAGCGTAAAACCATCCATTTCTTTTAGCAAAAACAGTTCGATTCACTTCTAACCATGAGTTCAACACCGATATCTAGCATCTTTCATTCTCAAGTCCGACCTTCTGTGTTATTTACTTTCGTTTTCCTGTCCTCTTTCGCCCGTCTCCTTCAGTTCGGGTATCCAAATAACCCGTTACATGGAAGTGATACTGATGTAGTCACAGGTCTTTCTTAACTAAATGGACCTTTCTAATTTAATTAGTAACCACCATCCATAATTGCATATAATCATCATAAAAGCTTGAAATAATGATTGAAAATGAAATTTAAGTGATTGCTTGATAATCCTTTTCAACTAAGCTCTGAGTAAGTAACTCGAAATTATGACAATTGAGAGTTGAGACGGTATTTTTAACCTGAAAGAGAGCAAATCTTTGCCTCTAATTCACTTTATAAACAAAGTAACTAAGCATCTGGGTTCATGACCCGAGTTCAAATCCTGTTAACAACAAAATCGCCTTTTTGGCTTCCTTTAAACCCAAAAAAAAAATGATGATTGGTTTTGAAACCGGAACATTTTTATGCATATTTTCCTCGCTATGAGTGTGATCCAAACACATCTTAGTGAATTTAACATGATATTAGAACCCGTGTTTATGCATTGAATCAGATGAATGATCGACCTCCTACGATTCTATCATATTTTTGGCACCTTAATTTGTATGCTGTTGGAATTAATGTGACAATCTACTTACCAATTTACCATGATTTCGGATCCTCGAATTATTGAATGCCTCCATTGATCATTGATCTATATATATCGTGTTCTACAATCATTTTTAGGCAAAAAAAAACACATTTTTCATAATTATTTCTGCTTATTTTTCATTAACATGGCTAATTCTATGGCATTCCCTCAGTTCATTGCTGTATTTACTATTGCATTTGCCTTGTCAAGGTTACGCCTTTCGTCGTGCTCTCAAGTTAAGGGCTCTGTTTCCTGCATCGACTGTCACCCTGACTACGATTTCTCTGGTTTGTATTGCCTTACCATGTCGATTATATTTTTTTTTACCAGTGTAAAGGGAGTCACAAGGGCGATTTTGATGCTGACGGGATTTGAACCCTGGTCATGAGTTCCACATATCATGACTTTACCAACTAAAATAGTTGACATCTGCAATTATGTCAGTCATATGGAATTTATTTCCGTCTTTACAAATGTTTTATCATCGTAAGGAGTCAGTCCATAGTCGAGTCATTTTAAAGCCCGTCACTGATACATATACGAATGTTAAATCTTCGACACAGCCTAATAATATCGATTAAATGCTAACGTCTTTCTACCTCTATTTTTTGTTAGGAATCAAAGTACAAGTGAAATGCGATCAAGTGAAGACGATTTCTGAGGCAATAACCAACAAAACCGGCCATTTTGAGACCATTCTCCCATCAGATACTCCAACAACCACGCTAGCCTCGACGACACCAAACTGTTGGGCAGAACTAGTAGGTGGTCCGAAACAACTCTATTTCCCGAAACAGAGCACCCTGTCCAAGCTATCTATCACGCTAGAAAGTAACAGCACGCATTCTCGAACAACTCCTCTCGTCTTTGCTAAATCTTGCAATACCAAATGCGAGTACAAAATCACACAATCGAGTAGCAGTAACAGTAGTAGTATGATTGTTTATGCCATACTACCAAACGGAACGACAGTGACAATCACCGATGAAAATGGTACTGTTACGATTACTAATGCTACTACTGCTGTTACTACTACGACAGCGCAATTATATTATGTTATTCCTTAAAACATGTCTTCTGTGGGATTCGAGGCTGGGTCGTTATGTCATGCTGACGTTATTTTTCGACCTTTTAATGGGTTTAAAGTTCGATATTGAATAAATGACCCGAGTGTGTTTTATACTCTGTATTAATGTATAGACAGTCCAATTGTGTAATTGCTATTGTTGATGAATGAAATCTTTTGTCAAGAGATGAACGACCCTATAATCCGCATATCATGATCATTGTAATTCTAAATCGGAAAACCGTATCAACATTCCAATTTTAAAAGGATCCCTGGTTGCGTTCATGACGAGTACACTTGCCCATTTTTATCGACTTAATTAGCATTGTTTCGAAGACAATGTCCATAACCGGCCTTACTGTACCATCTTTCAGTAGTAGGGGTGCTCGTCTCCTAAACAATAGAAAATTTCCGATTTTGTCCCTAATATACCTCACTGACTCACTCTAATACTAGTTCATCCCCCTCGTAATGAAAAAATCCTAGCTCCGCCAGTGCCTAGTTGTAATGGTTACCAGTAACCCATATATACCAAGTTTCATTGATTTTCCATTGTATCAAAGACACTGTCGATGGCTCGAAGAGTCGTAGGGGTTGTCTCCCTAGTCCACACTCGACTTTGAAGAAAATACTACTCCGTACTCCATACTTGCTAAGACGAGTTTATTTTCCTCGCTGTTGAAATCCTTGCATCCATTTGTTTCCCACGATACTGATACAAGTTTAAATCGTCTTCACAGTCGGCTCAGTTTTTCTTCTATATGACATATCTAGACGTCCTACATATCAGTAAATCCAACCCATGAACGCTTATATCAGCTGGGTAGAGGTTGGTTCTAATTTGACCAAAGGTCTTGAATTCAGACTAAACCGGATGGTATACACAGAAAAAAAACATTTAAATATGATTCAGCTCATTGCCCATACAAATGATTTGACATAGGTGCACTCTCTCATGACGGAATCTCTCATTTACGCTTTTAAAGTGGACTCCCTTTCCTTTTCTTTCCTTTCCTTTAATCGAGTATCACACCCTTACGTCTCCTTAATCAGTTACGCGTACCCATTTTAATCGATTTATGAAATGGAAATCGAAAATTAATTAATCTCCTACCCCTTGAAAACACCTACCAATCTACCATTCAGCCATACACATTGCCAACTGAAGTTGTTCAATCACTGACACTGACTCCAGGTGACAATATCTACTCACCGTCTCGTCTCGTGGGGCCCGCTAATTAAATTCCTCCATTAATCTTCTCATTAACTACTTGTATGGTAGCTCACACTATATAAGTTGTGCATGCTACACTTACATTTCCAATTAACCAACATATTATAAACTGATAATTGTTTTATCTTCCATTAATATTACGACTAATTCAATGGCATTTTCTAAGCTCATTACAATGCTTGTTATAGCATTGTTTGCTTTTTCAAGGATACACCTTTCTTCATGCTCTCAAGTCATGGGTTCGGTCTTCTGTACCGACTGTGATACTAATTATGATTTCTCTGGTTCGTACATTTGATCATCCCTTTATATTATTTATAATGACGTACTATAGTGCATGTCAATCAAAATTACGTATCTCGGTCTGTCGTCTCACTTCAAAAAACGTACTTTTACGAGTATTTGACAAAATTGTACATTTCATTACTCACTCCGCCCCAGTCATTCATACATCCATTGCATTTTTGGTATGAAATGAAGGTATCCGAGTATATCATACATTCATACCCATAGGCCATGGCGGATCTTAAAAAAGCACTGAAGTTGCCCTCAGAACTATGTAATGTCACCTCATAATGCTAACATTTTTTGCAGGAATCAAAGTGCTAATAAAATGTGACAAAGTGAACAACATTTCAGAGGCGATCACAGACAAAACCGGTCATTTCAAGACGACTCTCCCAATCGACAACCATGCTCCAACAACCCCGTCAAACTGTTGGGCTAAACTAGCCGGTGGTCCGACACAGCTTTACGCCACAAAACGAAACACTGTGTCCAAGATCCGTATGGCACGAGCTGATAAAAACAGCCATAGTACTCTGCTCACCCCGCTTGTCTTCTCGAAATTTTGCCATGGAAAATGTGAGTCCCAGGACACAGATATCAGTTCATCAAAGACCGGCATTGCTTGGGGAATGAACACAGACTCAAGCGTCGGGTTTTATTTTAATGTTAGTACAGTTACACCATGATATATATATAATACCTTAATTAAGCGAATAAGTCTGGCTTAAGACGGTTTTAACTTAAAATCACTCGTAACCCTTCTTTTATTTTACCATTATTTAAAACGGTTGAGTGTTGTTTTAAGTTAAGACGGTCTTAAGCAAGAATGTGTGTGTGATTAAGCAGTTTTCTGCATGGTGATTTGAGGTTGGTTCGGATTATTATTATAATTATTTAAATTAATCAACCAACTTATATAAGTTTGGTTTATGTTATGTTATGTAACAACTTTGTTATATATCACTAAGTTTAAAAGAGACTGCGTATTAATCGAACATAATCGTTCTCAAAAGATGAGGTCATTTCTTTACATTTCCGTTAGAAAAACCAACAAAAAGACTTTTAACCCTATAGGTGTGAATAATAAACTTACTTAAATGACCAAGACGCACGGTTAAAAAAAAAAAGAGTAAACAAATAATCTAAATAAAGAGAAACTTGAAATAACCAAAAAATTAAAACGTAATAAAGATCTACGGAGTATGTTTTTTATTTAAAACTCCTTTTTATTACCAATCATGTCTTTACATTTCCTTATAAAATATCTAAAAGAAATTTTAGATAACTCCGGAATTAAAACGTAATATTGCCTAGAAAGGGTAAATTGCCTCGAGAAATTAAAATTGTGATATGGTACATACTTCGTCCGTTCCGGTCTTTTGTTATCTTTGGGTTTTAGCATAAAGCCCGGTGAAAGAGGAGGGATCATTTGTATGCATTGTTATTTGTTATTGTGTAGACCTGGCAAACGGGTCAATCAGGTCGGATCAATTTGGGTCTGAAGAGAGATAGGTTTGTCATATCCTAGAGGATCAATCTAGTTTTCTTACATAATCAAAGAAAAAAAAAATCGGGTCGGAAGAGTTCGGGTCAAGTCATTTTCGAGTCAACTAATATCAAATTCTTTGTGGATAATAATCAGTTTGTAATAATAAAGTTCAGGTCGGGTTATACCAGGTCGGGTCAATTCGTGTTCGGGTAATAGAGTTTTGAGTTGAGTTCGAGTGTCTGGTCGGGTTATTCGAGTTGAGTGAATTTTGTCAGGTCTATTATTAAGTGACAAGTGGACAATAACTTATGTGAATGATTAAAGTAACCATTAAAAATGTTATTATTAATATAAAAAAGTAAACAAATAATTAGACACAAGCACATCCTCAAGTTATAACCGAGAGTGATTGCTTGGGAATTATTGAAGATTTGAAGAGACAGAAACTGGGACGAGACGATGTTAGCTTAGTTTATGAAGATATTTTTAATTTGTGTTTAACTTTTTCCGTAGTTACTTTTTCTTTTATTCGTAGGGAGGGAAACAAGGTCGCGCATTTACTTGCTCATGTTCGTCCTTAGCAGTACGATCGACGTTGTTGGGTTGGGGATTTTCCCTAGAACGTTGCGGATTTTGCTTTGATTGATAATAAAGTAATTTAATAACCCTTTCGGGTTACCTTTAAAAAAATAAATAAATAAATAAATAATCAAGACGGATGAAATATATCGAGCAATACAATTGATTTTCGAGCGAAGTTACCGACCCGCCAAATAGCCGACACAAAGAGCGCAACAACAAACCAAACACGTAACAATATCACACGTTCACTTCACCATTAAAGGCGTGACCATTTTCCCCTTTATCTCAATTCTCAAAACTCCATTAAAATTTCATCTTATCTCTTTACTCAATTCTCAAACCTTAAATCAATTTTCCCCAAAAATGTCGTACTTTAAGCCTTCAGCACCACCAATTCCATCATCATCATCATCTTCAAACCCTAATTACAATTGCAATCATAATTGCACTTACCCACCACCAACTAATTTCGGGTACAACCCGTTTCCGGCGGGTACTGACCCGGAAATTATCCGGGTATTTGAATCGGTAGACCGTAATAGAAGTGGGTTTGTTGAAGATTATGAGTTGCAGAATGCGTTGTCATTTGGTTATCATAAGTTCAATCTTCGTACAGTTCGCTTGCTTATTTCCATGTTCAAGAACCCTAATCAAAGTTTTTCAAAAATCGGTATGGTTTTCGGGTTTTTATGATATGCGTACCAGGTGTTTGTTGAATTGCCTCAGTGAATTCTGTTGTGAAAGAGTGTGTTTTTGTTTGGTTCGAGTTTGGTGAAGCTTTGTAATTGGCAGCAAGTCTTACTTGTGGCGATCACAAGCTTGTGACGTCTCACCAGTCACCACCCCTTTCCTTTTTAACATTATTTAAGACGGTTGCGAGTGTCTTCATAACTTGTGATCTTCACAAGGAAGAATTTGTGTTTATTTGGCAAATTATCGAATAAGAACGTCTTACTGTGATTCATTTGTCATCGATAAATGAGTGTTTTTATATACAAAAGGACGGTCTATTCACAATGATTATTATTTGTTTGGGAATTGGGAGTTTAGGACTCACAATTCGACTTAAGGTTTTTCGATAATTGCTTGACTTGTTTAGCTTTTCCCATTTCCGATGGAGCTCTGGATTCATTAGTTGTCGTTCTGGATTATGATAGAATAAACTAGCAAACTAGCCATACTTTTTACGAGGAAGAAGTAGTTATTTGATGTAATTCTCAACACGATTTTAGTTTTGGGTCATTTGGAAATGGTTTTACCTTCTCTGTGTTGCTCATGGTATCTCTGCCCCTCAAATTTGCGGGTTAATGATGTTGTTTCTTGGTATTTATAGGTTAATTGGTTGCTGAGTTTTCGTTTATCGTTTATGCTGACTGATTGGTGTGAATTAATGAATGGTATAGGTCCCAGTGAGTTTGCTGCATTATGGAGGTGCTTAGGTGAATGGCGTGTAAGTTGTGTTATCTGCTTATCTTAGTATTTAGTATTGATTAAATATCAACTTCTTTATATATCTATCATTCTATTGAATTGCTTGTGCCCTTTGACAACCGGGTTTGTCGCCTACCCCTAATCAAACAAATACTCAACTACAATGTAGTGTGGTAGTCGATCCAAAAGGAGCAAATTGTTGAGTACTAATTGTTATTGTTCTATTGTTTAGCTAAGTCGAATAAAACAAGGTTGAATGACTAACACAACTAAAATTAGACTAAAGCAAGTAAATGGAAATAAACTAATGTAAGTGAATGAAAACTAAAGACACTAATTGAAACGGTTTTACTCAAATGATAGAAAGGACTAGGGAACGATTAAGCCAACGACATTCATAATCATCTTCTTAATTCCGCCAATCGATCATCTAGGGGTAGTCAAATGGGAGAAACTGCCTCTAAGTCGCCTACTATCTCCCTCCCGAGTTCGTGGTAGGACACTAGTCACCCCGACTCACCCCCCTCTCGGGTTCGTGACTCGGAACCACCTAGAAGAAGTCTAAACCCTAAGAATAAGCGCATTTCCATGGTAGTCGACTAGAACTAAAAGTCATTAAGCAAACGATACACATCCTGGTCTTCCCAACCCTTCTTCGAAAGGTGAAGTTCAAACCGGTTCTCATGGGTGCCCTCTTTAGGTTCTCCCTCCCGGGTTCAACCCAATTAGGCAAAGAATACAAATGGGTAGTCAACTAAAGACTTAACCAATTCCCATCGGTGGACAAGGGTCAACAATCAACTAGAACCCAAAAGTACTCATGAACAAGTCAAATCTCATGGTAAACCCCACTAACTTCCCCCTAACAACCAATTGATCGGAATTAATTAGAATAATCACTCATGTCAAAGCCTAATCGCTCCGTAGAAAGGAGACTACTCACTAATCATAGCTATTAAACACACACAAGTAGTAAAGATAGGAGCTTTGATGCTAAACATGATTAAGAATGGATTTCTAAATACTAACAAGCAATTAACATGTAAAACATAAAACAATGAATGTCTAGTCAAAATCTAACATCAACTAGGCATAAAGGAAAAACTTTTATGAAGAAGTAAACTAAATATTCAAACTTTACTAAGATGAAAACAAACAAAGATGAAGGAATTTACAACATGAAGATTCAAACAACTAAAACAACAAACCGGAGAGAGAGAATAACAAAAGGAAACTAGAGAAATAAGGAATGAAAAACAAGAAGAATAACAATGAAGATTAAATTAACAAAGAGTAAATTATACCAACAATAGAGCAAAGAAATTAACTTGGATTGAACAATAAGGAAGGAAATCTCCCAAATTTATACAACTCAAAATCTAGAATCAATATCCTTAGCAAAACTTGAAGAAATTAATAACTTGATTAAGGAAAGATTAGTGGGTGTTTTAAGCTAATACAAAATGAGATCTAGGGTTTGTTCTCTATATTAGGTCATTACAAAATGGGGTATATATAGTGCACGCACCATTAAGTGTGTACGAAGTGAGTGGAAGCCTAAAACATGACTATGTAGCAGGATCCAGGTACCTGACCGCCGGGTACCCTACTTTGAGTACACTTCTATCAAAATATGGCTAAGTATAGAGCTTTCTGTCTTCATATCCGGGTACCCGGCCACCGGCACCACCTCCCTACTTTG
>JAOWBH010000032.1:691809-708542 GCA_028566215.1 Silene coronaria
AGCTCAGAAATACTCCACCCGGAATTCACCACCTAATGAAGTAAATAATATTCAAATTACTATTCCGATTATCAAAGACACCTAAATGATTATAGATTTAATAAATAAAACCCGTCTTATAATACTCCGATCCCAACACTCAATCTTATAATAATATAATAATAATAATAATCATAATAATAATAATAATATCATTAACCCGAATAACCCGACGTACAGATGTGCTCATAATCACATTACTAATTATACCGACATTAATAAAATGCCACTCTATTATCGTTATTATTAAAGCCCGATTCGAACCCGACTCAATCCTTAGAAAACTAGGATTAATACAACCCGACCCAACTCATAAGCCAACCCCCCCACGACACATTTCAGACCAACATCCAAACACCCCAAAACCGACTCTTTTACCTCCAACCCACAACATATTTCCAAACCCCCTGGCTGCCACCACCGTCAGCCCCCACATCAACCTAACCCTCACCCTAAACCCCCACCGTCCTGACCAGACCACTGCTCCGACACAACAGACCAGAACACGACACAACAGACCTGAACACCCCCCTGAAACCCGCGACAATACTCCACTGTTCAGGCCACATCCACTGTACTGACGCCACCGTGGTCTTACCTGACCTACGGTGGTCCCCAAGACACCGGCACCACCGTGTCGACCTCTCCCGAGTTAACGGTGGTGCCCCCAGTTCTAAAACCGCGACGGAGAACTACTGGAGTCCCCCTATTCTCGCTAAAACTCCACGACAACCACCTTCTTAGCACCGACCACCATCTTAGCCACCCTTATTACCACCCCCAGACTCGACTCAGACCCATCACAATAATAACTAACCTGATCATCGACACCCTCACCCAACGACACAACAGACAAACGCCATTTCTGCATTTCAGACAATAATTAACACTTCCGCCGTGAACAGTCGCTGCTACCACCCTAACCACCGTCACCCGACTCCGACATAACCCTAGCCTAGCACTGACAGAATAAACCCAACGACACAAACGCATAAACGAACAATCTACAAAACAGAAAGGGAGAAAGAGGAGATAAGTCGTGCTAAGATACCTCGATACCGCCTTACGTCGACCCTAGAACCACCACTGAAAACGCCCTGAGAACTCCCGCCGTCGCCTCCCGTTCTCCTGCCGTCACTACCTCTCGAAAGTATGAGTGTGTGTTTTAGGATGTGTGTGTTTAGGGTTTAGTGTAGGTACACGGTTAAATAAAGAAATGGGTTAGGGCTTGGGAAAAAGTCGTGGGTTTACTCGGTTGATTATCCGACATATTCGACCCAAACCCGCCAATTGCTACGTAATATAACTCGATCTTAATGAAATAATATAATTACGATACCAAATGATAATAAATAGAACATAATTCGATGTTAATACGGTATTAACGTACTTATCGGTCAAATATCGAGTCAAAATAATACGGGGTATTACAGAGGTCACACAGCTGTGTCACATATAGCTTCCGCTGATTTTAGTTGATAGACTTTTTAGCTTCCGCTGTTGTCACTTCAGATTATGTAGTTTGTTTTGATATTCGGATTTTGGTATGTTGTAATCTATTAACTTTATACATTTAATAAATGTTCTATTATGGACCCTTTTGATATGTACTACATCGGGTAACTGAGGCTGTGTCACCCTTGGTTGATAGGGAAGGCCTTGCTAAATGCTTATTGGTAGGTGAGGGTGTTACATATTAAGTTTAATACTTGTCGGCTCATCAATTTAATAGGGGTCAATATTGGTTCGAGTCGATATCGGGTCGGGTTTGGGTTCGGGTCATTGATCATCGGGCCGTGTCGGGTCGGTTTCGGGTTGCAGCATTCTCGGGTTCTGTCGAGTCGAGTTAGCTCTGGTTCGGGTCGGGCCACACGGGTCGGGTCAACTTGCCAACTCTTGCCACATAGATGAATCGGAGTCCTGAAACTCCACAACATTTCGAACAATAAACAATTTTAGTCGTTAAATTTATTTGATCAATCTTTTTACCTAATAATAAAAATACATATAGCAATTACATAATGTTATCCCACACTCCAACTATTTTGATGTCACCTGATCACATATAGAGGTGACATTCGGGTCAGTTATAGGCCGGGTTAAAGCAGGTTGAGTCATATCGGGTTCGGGTTGTGTCGGGTCAGCGACGGGTTCAGGTCGGTTACGGTTCATGCCGGGTTGTCTTCGGGTCGGGTCATCAACGGGTGGCAAGTCAAGTCGGGTTGTTAGCGGATCAGTATCGGGTAAGGTTATCAGCATATATTTTCTCTTATATATTTAGTTTTTTATGGGTAATTTTATGTTTAAACAATGTGTAGGCGTATTAATTGTAGTTTTAAGTGAAAATAATTATGATTAATGTTGGATTTGATCTTTACATCATTATTAAGTTAATTCATTATCGGACAAGTTCTAATCACATATAAGGTTTGTACATAATTGTGCGAGATCACCAAGTTTTCAAAATTCAAATGAGTTCTCGAGCTCAAAATTCCGAGCCGATTCCTAACCCAACCAAAACTTAAACGCAATGAATATTCAAAATTTCGTTGAAAAAAACAGAGCGAATGACAAATTGACAATTACATCAAAGTATCAATCAAACTACGCGTAATTATTTTTGTATTGTAATTTAGCAACACACATAGAAAAAAATTAAAAATAAAGAAAAGAAGCTAAAATAAAATAAGCAGAGCCCAAACAAAAACAATCAAACAAATTCCACTCTCTCTCTATCTCCTCCCTTCGATCAATGATCCATGGGAGACTAAACCACAACCTTCACCTTCATCATCTTCTTCCTTCAATGGCGGCATTCTAATACTCATATCATCAATTAATTACTTTTTATCAATTAAATTAATTGATTTGTCTATTTATTCTATTGAATTTTGAAAAAAAAAAGCTACAAATCTGTGTATTTTTCAATAAAATTGGGGAAAAATTGCGGAGATTTGATTTGATTGCGAAAACGCGATCCAGATCGAAGTATAATTTACGCGAAAAAAAAGAGATATATAGAGAGGAGAAAGGAGAAAGGAGAGATCGGCGATTGATCGGATGGTGGAGAGATCGCCGGCGAAATGTGCAGGCGATCGTTGTAATAATTCTACAACGACAACGACGGCAGCATCGAAAAAGTGTTTGAAATTAGGGTTTAAAAGTGAGAAAATCAATAGAAATAGTATAATACAAGGAGAGGATGCAGCTGAAGTTGTCACCGAGCATGAGAAGTATAACGATATCGAGCATGAGTAGTAGTTGTAATGGCGGAAGCGTTAATAACATCAACAACAACATCAACAATGGCGGTATCGCGAATAATAATAATAGTAATAGTAATAGTAATTGTATTGTTGATTTGATGAAGGTCAAAGTAGCAGCTCGTCATATATCTTATCGTACTCTTTTTCACACTATTTTAATCCTTGCGTTTCTTCTTCCTTTTGTCTTCATTCTTACTGCGCTTGTCACGCTTGAAGGTTTCAACAATTGTTCGTCTCTCGGTAATTTTCGATACGGATCTTGCGTAATTTCGCGGTTTTTGTGTTAATTATATCTTGTTTTGATGATGATAGGATTGATGTAGCTTTTGTGAAAAGTGTCGGTGGCATGAATTTTTGCGTAATTTTAGGATCTACTGTTCATTTTTTTTGCGTTTTTTTAATTCCTTCCGTCCCTATTGTTTGTTTATCTTTGATTAAAATACTACTCATAGAAAATTAAATAGGTAAATAAATGATTGAGACGGAGGGAGTTGTAGATTTGTGAGGATTTGATTTTGTGGAGAGGTCTTTAGGATTGGCTATATACCTATACATGAAATAATTATTTGTTGCCGACAATAGTGATTAATCCTTTCGCTGCGGGTGCTATCCAAGTTTATGGGATGTATTACGGGTGGATTATTATGTAGAGATTAATGTGAGTCACACATTTTCCGTGTTCTTCAAATGAATTGGTACTGTCGGTTAGACTTGCGTCTATATAAACTTTTGATTGCCGTAAAGTTTATGGGATACTGTTTGGTGTAGCTTAGGCTGTTCACCGTCAATAATAGTTGATTAATCCCTTCGTTGCGGATGCTCTCTAAGTTTAATGGGGAAGAGGTACCTTCCCCCGAAATTCATATGGTCCTGATAATAATTCCTCCCTCACCTCCTCTTACCACCCTTAACTAGCACCATTAACCACCAACCTCCTTTTCCCCCTCATTTTAAGCTCTATTGCACCCCTATAATTGCTCTCATCCCAAGCGACCCCTTAGTGATGTTATACTCCACGGCTCTTGTTCGCAACCTGCACTGGATTTTCGTTTAGACGTCTTTTACTTCTTGTTTTGATTTACACACGCTCCCCCTGGATATGTCCCGTGTTCAATTAAGCCGTCATTTTTGTACGTTTCACTTTGTTATTTTTAAGCTATGTTTATAACAATTTTTCCCCCTTTAAATGTTACAGATTGTTTAGGTAGACGTTTTGGGCCCCGGCTTCTTGGTAGAGATGATTCAGGGGTAATTTTTTTTCCATCCTGGTTGAAACCTAACATTTACTTCCATAGTACTAAAATCTCAGTATCGGTAATGGTGGTTGTATGCGCTATTGCTGTCTAATTTTGCTAAATATGGTGGAAATCACTTCAAAATCCTGAAAACCTCTACAAATTGGCCATGGTTTGGTGTTGCAGCCTTGATTTAAACTATACTGCTACTTGTTTGGATAACAACTTATTAGCTCATTTTTTTATGCTCGCAGAGGCTGGTACGAGATTTTTACAAAATTCTTAATCAAGTAAATGTAGAAGAGATACCACATGGGTTAAAGCTTCCAGGATCATTCAACCAACTTGTATCTGATATGAAGCATAACCGATACGATCCAAAAACCTTTGGCTTCATTTTGAAAGGAACGGTATGTATTGCCTAAATATTCCAACACGTTCTTTTGTTATTCTAGTCTTTCTGGTTGTAGATGGGTGCATGAAGGCACAATATGAGTTTTAAGGGGTGTACTTTGATTTAATTCATGGAATGCTTATAAATGGTGTTTTGGTGGGTCTATTTAACTTTCATAAAGGTTAGGTCTTCGTCTAAATAACTTTGTTTGGATGGAGTGATTTGATGGAAAAAAGGTGAGAGGGAAAGGAGAAGAGCTATTTCCTTTGTTCTGTTAGTATGTTGGTTTGGAAGGAAGTGGCGCGGAAGGATCCATTTTTGTTCATATAACCCAAATTTGAATCATTCCAACCACTTACTTCCCTTCCTTCCCCCTCACCTTGTACTTAGACAAAGGGTTAATGTTGTTATGTCATATTCTTTGGTGGCTAACGCGAGTTATGTAGTTGTAAGCTTATGAATTCTACTTCACTGTTGGGTCCTCGATCTTGTGTTTTTCAGCTCTGGAGTAGTACCCATACTACCGGCTGTATCTCGTATTGACATTAGCTATCATAGATTCTGTATTTAATTTCTATTATGGTGTTTTACTTTTATCTTTAAAAGCGCAAGGCGCACCGAGGTGGGATGGACCTGTAGCAATGAGGCGCAAGACACACATCTCTTACACAAAAAGTGCACTGTTTTTTTTTTTTTTTTTTTTTTTTTTTTTTTTGACTAATAAAGTTGTGTGCAAGAATATCCTATTTGGATTTTAAAAAGGAACATGTAAAGGATTAAATGCTAGCCTGCTAGGGATAATGTGGCAAAGGGAAGGGGTTAAGAAAAAAACTGAAAGAGATTGTATCTGCATTTAACGGCTTGTCTAGTTCTTTACATTATTGACGTGACTATAAATTTATGTAGTATTGTATTTGTTTATTTTCTGTAGCAACGTCAGTCTGTCCAATTCTTTCAAAATTATACCCGAATTTGAAAATCCAGTACAGTTGTAGCTTTGTAGGTTTGTGTTGCATAAGACTTGTCAAACCAGTCCAGAGAATACAGAATCAGTTCTCGCCTCTCGGTTTCAGTCACCATGGTTGCAATGCCACTTTTTGGGGAAACATGATATTTTGTGGCTGTCAGTCTGTCACAGACTCACAGGCTAAGGTTAAGGTCATACTTAACTCAAATTTGTTACTACTCAGCTTCAGTTTTGGCTATGATGCTTCTGGACAAATTTTCTTTCTGCTCTTTGGTCACTTATGTTAGTTGATATGGATGGGGAATGGTGCGGTGCCTTGAATTGGTCCCTTTCTATCTTTTTTTTCCCTTCTTTTTCATAAATTATAAAATCTTACTCTGTGTTGTCCATTGTCAGTCTCTCGCTAATTCTTCCGTTCCTCTTCTTTACTAGTGCTATTGTATTTTTGTTTCGCATGAAATTAGTGTATTTATGACAAATAGTTGCCTATAAGTTATAACATGAGAATTTTGCTATGTGACAGATGGAGAAACTTGAAAAAGAGGTAAGGGAAGCAAAATTTGCAGAATTGTTTGTCTCTGCGTTTAACAGATGAGTACTCTTCAAACGCTCATGCTCGTAAACAATTGCCTCCACCGGAGCTGCTCCCTCTACTGTCTGACAACTCAATGTACCATTTTGTCGTCTCCACGGATAATATCTTGGCTGCCTCTGTAGTCGTTGCTTCTGCTGTGCAATCGTCCTTAACACCCGAGAAGATAGTCTTTCATGTCATTACTGATAAAAAAACATATGCCGGCATGCATTCATGGTTTGCACTAAACCCTGTCTCACCTGCTTTAGTCGAAGTAAAAGGTGTTCACCAATTTGATTGGTTAACAAGAGAAAATGTTCCTGTTCTGGAAGCTATAGAAAGTCATAATGGAATTAGGAATTACTACCATGGTAACCATGTAGCTGGAGCTAATCTAAGTGAAACTACTCCACGAGGTTTTGCTTCAAAATTACAAGCCAGAAGCCCAAAGTACATCTCCTTACTGAATCACATCCGGATATATTTGCCAGAGGTAAATCTTTCTTTCTTTTGCTTTTATAGCTTTGGTATATGCTAGTGACTGTGAGCTATGCTACTCAACTCGAGTATGGAGGTCTGACATGAGTACATATCTAAGTGTTGGACTTTAGCTAACACATGGAGCCTGTCCTAAAATAAGGGTACATGTACTTGGGCACGTCTTCAAAACAAAAGTTAATTGCAATTACGAAATATATAGATCATTCAAAATGAAATAGAAAGATGTTCAAGATACAAGGTTTAAAAGTGTAAGAAAATAGAATTAAATGCTTCATGTAAGAGTATATAATTTTATCATCTCTCTTTTATCTCCGCTAGGAAAAGTTTAGTGTGTGACTGTCAGGTTCATATTTCATGCCCATATCCTTGGGTGTCGTTTTGGACACCGGTGTGGAACCAAAAGTGAAGTGTCAAGTTACGTAGATCGTGAGCATCTGTTGTCTGACCCAGGTTTCTTGAGCTGGCTTTTGCTGATTATTTTTTTGTATATTTTCCTTGGAACCCATGTCTCTGATGCTTCTGTCTCAATCTTAAGTTTAATCATTGTTTGAGAAATTTCTCGACACAAGTACATCTTAACTTGTGTTTTTCTCACTTTATTGTTCTCTTCTTTTTTCTTTTCCTTTCTTTAATTTTTTTATGTTAGGTGTAACTGTAGTTTGAAATTTAACGGTTCAGTCAGATGCGTGAATCTTTTTTTTTTGCGGATTCTAAGTTGTACTCGTTTCCTTTTCTCTACTAGACTGTTTACTTTGGCTCTACCAGTTGCTTTACCTTGATGAAAGCTACCAGATATTAGACTCGTGAAAATGATTCAATGTTTTCGACGCGCTTATTCCTGAGGCGTGTGAAGATTCAAACCAGTTCATTGAGTTTATAATTTAAAGATTGATGGCCCCCAGGCCCCAACGCTATAAAAATCCATCCTTCAAATTATTTTATTTACATTCGTTTGAAACTAATAGATAGTATCCTTCATAATTTTTATTTTTTTTCTCAACTTGGCAGCTGTTTCCGAACCTCGACAAGGTTGTCTTCTTAGATGATGACATTGTAATTCAGCGTGACCTGTCCCCTCTGTGGGATATTGACCTTCAGGGCAAGGTAAATGGAGCTGTAGAGACATGTAAAGGTGAGGATGAATGGGTAATGTCCAAGCATTTCAAGAACTATTTCAATTTCTCCCACCCTCTCATTGCACAAAATTTGAATTCCAACGAATGTGCTTGGGCTTATGGGATGAATATATTTGATCTACGTGCATGGAGAAAGACAAGCATACGTGATACTTACCATTTTTGGCTGAAGGAGGTAATTGCTTTTTTTGTCCCTTAATAATGTGTCTCAACAAATATTTTCCCTTGATGCCCCAAGTGGTATTTTATATTACCAGTTTTCTAATAATATCTTTCAAGCTATGTCTCAAATTTGCAAGCTAAAGACTGACTGAAGCAATCGCGCAGATCTGTCGTTCTTCTCATAATGTGGAAACGTCTGTCCCTTTTGTGTTTCCGTTCTTTTTTGCATTTTCGGAAATACGCAGGGTTATAGCCTATGTTACTCCAACACTTCACTTGAGTGCCGTGTCACGTGTCCGACACGTGTCGGCCCAAAACCGACACGACACTTAGATACTTCAATTTAGACCAATAAAGTGAAAAATTTGCCAAAATTGCCGTGTCCAACACTCCGACACATGTCGGTAGAAGAGTCTGAGTAACACAGACTTTGATGGGAAAACCATATCAAATTTGATGGATATTCTCAGTATAATATGTACAACTTTCTTAAAATAGTACTCCCTCCTATTCACTCATTTCTTCCCTCTTTCCTTATTGGGGTTACTCGGATTTTCTTTCCTCTTTCCTTTTTTGCATGTGGGGTTTTGTGTTTTGTGTGGTCCAAATTCAATTGCATGTGGGATTGTATGGTCCAAATTCATTTCCTTATTTCTTGTGCAAAAATGAAAAGGGAAGAAATAAGTGAATAGGAGGGAGTACTTTGTATGTAGTCGTCATTTTGGTGAATCAAACATGAAAACTTCCCATTGTATATCTAATTATGTAAAGAAATAAATGATCAAAGTTGCAAAACCTATGGAGGTATTATTAGACACATGGGAGTCGTGCTCTGATGTAAATCTAACTACATTGGATTTACAGATTGTTTTCCTGTGGAACAAGCAAAGAGGGAGAATCTTTCTTGGTTGAGTGGAATGAAAGTGAAGGGGCAATAAAGAGAACATATAATGGATTTAGGAGGAAAACAAATGGAGTTGTGCAATTCGATTCGACACAAAATCATTTTCTGGCTGTAGGGGAGGATCATCAAATTAAGTTTTGGGACATGGATAATGTCAATCTTCTTGCTCATACAGATGCTGATGGAGGGCTTCCGGTAAGTGTATATTTGACATTTTACTTCGCTGATGATACACGAAAATAATACCTTTCTTAAGGAGGAAGTAGGTTGAAAATTAATGAGAGATGTTACTTATTATATCTTCTCTGATGCAATGTAATTCAGAGTCATCCCCGTTTGAGGTTCAACAAGGAAGGGAACCTTCTTGCTGTCTCCACTGCTGATAATGGAATCAAAATACTTGCAACGGCTTCTGGTCTCAGATCGTTGAGAACAGTAGAAGCCCCGTCATTTGAAGCACTGAGAACACCTATTGAAGCTGCCGCTAATAAGGTGAGATTTCCTTATATGCCTGTACTTTCGAGTTTCAATTAGCTCCATTGACCGAATATGAATTCTTACTTAAGACCATTGTAAGTTGGAAATAGGTCTTAAATAATATATCCCCAGTTAGCAATGGGTATTCACTAATGTTGAAAATATGCAAGTGGTTCTGTGTCACATATACACTGGTTTTAAGAAAGACTTACAGTTGAGCAAATGTTGTCAATTTTTAACGATGTAAATCTCTTTCGGAGTGAAGACTCTCGATTCTTGTGTCATTTTTTATTTGAATCTAGCATTACACTACCTTTGACAAAAAGTTCATACTTTCCTTTTTTTGGTTGACCGCAAGCTACTACTTTTAGATCTTTTCTTTTTGGACGTTATTTACTTATTTGAGGTTATTGTAATTTGGGATCCCACCTAATTCTCCCCTTGCATTTTTTGTGCTCCTTAATTCTACTGGCCAATGAGATGTGGCATTTGAATCAATTTAGAGGGTGTATGTATTTATTAAACCCCGGACGACTTTAAGAGTGTCAAAATTTCTTTCCCTAAATACACCTTTTCATTACACAATGAAAAATCTTATATACTTAATCACGTGATATCACGTAATATAAGTATCTTCAAAAAAGAGTCCTGATTGTAACTCACATCCTTTCAGAATGGGGCTGATATGATTCCAAGAACCGCAGAAAAAGCAAGAGTGGTGGAAGAAGCGCCTGAGAATAAAATTAAACCATGGCAGTTATCGGAGATCACGGAGCCTGTCCAGTGCAGGATGGTGACATTACCAGAAAGTACAGATAGTTTCAGCAAGGTACGAATGACACTATGCAGTCAGGCTTTTGATCATTTACTTATTTTTTAATTCCCGACTGCCCTATGGCTGCAGGTTGCTCGACTGTTGTACACTAATAATGGCGTCGGGATTTTGGCCCTTGGGTCTAACGGTATCCAAAAATTATGGAAATGGAGTCGAAATGAACAGAATCCTGGTGGAAAGGTAATGAATTGAGGAGATTTTTACCATAACTTCTAAACCGCAATTTCTTTTTGAGACGATTTCTCACATGTTAGACGGCACTTGGACCAACCAAAATATCACGTATAATGTATTCCTCATTATGTTGTTAATGCCCTTAATGCGCTGGTCTCACTTCTGAGACGGTCTCATTTAAGTTTTTTTAGTATTTGAAATTTGTTTAATCTCATTATGTATTCCTCTTTTTTTTTTTTTTTTTTTTTTTTAAGTATTCATGTCAACCGACCCCAAATCATTTTGGGATTAAGGCTTTGATGTTGTTTGTTACTGAACTGTTTCTATTACTGTTGAGTGTCAAAAGGCCACTGCCAGCGTTGTTCCTCAGCATTGGCAGCCAAACAGTGGTCTTCTAATGACCAATGAAGTCTCAGGTGTTAATATGGAAGAGGCTGTACCATGTATAGCACTTTCAAAGAATGACTCCTACGTCATGTCAGCTGCCGGGGGAAAAGTTTCATTGTTTAACATGATGACATTCAAGGTATGTGTATGTGTACTCATCACAAACTTGACTAATATACTCTTTATTGGTACATTCATGATTAACAATGACTGGGTTTGCATTACCAGGTAATGGCAACATTTATGCCCCCACCACCTGCCTCAACATTTCTGGCATTTCATCCCCAGGACAACAATATTATCGCCATTGGAATGGAAGACTCAACGATTCACATTTATAATGTTAGAGTAGACGAGGTTTGCACTTTGAGTTCTAGATTTCATTTGACTCCTTTTATCATATAATTGATATAAATTTTGGAAGCTATGTCTGAAACTTTTAAATTTTATTTTTGTGTAGGTGAAGTCAAAATTGAAAGGTCACGTGAAACGCATAAGCGGGTTAGCCTTTTCAACCAGTCTAAACATCCTAGTGTCATCTGGTGCTGATGCTCAAGTAAGACTCCTTTGTCATCGCTTGAAATATAATGTAGTTTATGTGATGAGCTTGGAATTTTTGAATTTGGACGTTGGAATTGTCTTATTAATTTTCTCTAGGTTTTGACCTATGTTAATCAAATTTGTTCAGAGTATCCGATATATGTGTTCCAAGTGTTGGACTAGGACATTTTTATAAATCCACTTGATGGAGTGACTACTGTTATAAGACTTATAACCCATGTCAAGTGTCAAGTGTTGGACATGGCAACACAGGTAGGCCAGATATTATGAAGAGTTGGAGTAGCAATGTAGCATAGGTTTAGACAGTTTAGATTCCTTTCCCCTCCGTAATGTCATGATCTTCTCTTATTCCCTTTTGTGAGGTAATGCCATGTTCTTCCATTTTCTTACTTTCCATATTGTTAAAGATTACTTAGAATCTCGTAATACATTATTGATCATTTAACATGACCTAATTAATAATTTAAACCTTGTTAACACCAACTCACGCTCGTCTCTTTTATCTACCACTCACAACCACTCCCACCACCTCCAATGGTTCAACCTCCCCAACCCAACTACTTCCGACCATCATACTCGCGATCAGGGACGCCATTGTCTGTACAATAGTCGACCTGGCTAATATTGTCAAAGCCTTCTCCCCAGCCCTTACTACGAGAGTTGATCTCCCTGCCACCTCGAATCACATGCAAATAAAAATGGGAAGATCCATAGAATTACTGAGGAAATATAAGTTCTTTTTCTCTGTTTTTAGCTTGAGAGTTTTCTGCCATTGACTTTAAGATGAAAAACAGGAATTTCAGTGTATTATGATAAATAAAACCAGAATTTTGACATAAAATATTGAATTTTCTGCCGTTCATTTATTTTTTTTTTTTTTTTTTTTTGAAGATGTGCGTTTGGAGCAACGACACCTGGGAGAAGAGAAAGTCAATTATGATACAGCTTCCTGCTGGAAAAGCAGCTAGTGGTGATACTCGAGTCCAGTTTCACTCTGATCAAACTCGCTTGTTAGTGATCCATGAAACCCAGTTAGCAATATATGATGCTTCTAAGATGGAATGCATTCGACAGGTACAATTTTTTCTTTTTTTTCGTTTCACTATATTTACTTAGCATTGTCCTTATCCTAATCCTAATCCTAATCCTAATCCTTTTGGACTTTTGGAACAGTGGGTTCCACAAGATTTGCTTTCTGCTCCTATATCCTATGCAATATACTCGTGCAACAGTATGATCATATTTGCTACCTTTTATGATGGCAACATTGGGGTCTTTGATGCCGAAACCTTAAAACTTAGATGCCGTATTGCCCCATCAGCATACCTGTCTCAAGCTCAGTTAAATGGGTAAGTTGAATCATATAACTGTCTTCCTTGTCGCTGCTTTAGATATTTGTGGCTCCACTCAAACATGGCTCAGCTGTGCCCATGACGACCTCTCTATTGAAATATTACCTTTAGATCTCATAAAGAAATTCTCCAACTATGGAGAAAATTCGTCAGTTGAGTTTCTGTGTTCTTTTTATTTGGCACACATCCACTGTGTAAGACAACTTTACATTGACACTTTGAGACTCCTACTATTTTCAGGCTACTATGACACTTCTACCCGTTTTAAAAAAAAAAAACATTTTTATGTTGGTCAAGACACTCCATTAACCGTGTTGCGTTGTGTCGTGTCCACTTTGTTAGTCAAGACTCAAGACACTCTGTTGACTGTATCCACGTATCCTAATTTTTAGGAATTATGCGTCTAGCACTCCGACATGTGCCAGACACCGACATGGCACATGTCGGTGTGTCTGAGCTTCTGAGTAACACAGGTATAACATGAATTTTCTCTCTTGTATGCCCGTGGCAATCTTATGAGTTTTTGTTTAATTGTAAAACGTTACTTGTGTGTGGGAAAACTTACACTAGTTTTTGTTATACCGTAAAACCACGTTTTAGTTATTAGTCATACTATAGTTACCAGAAAGTTCACTTCTAAAGTTGTGCATTTTATTTTACAGTACTTCAGTGTGGAACTGTCTTATCATAGACTTTCTGTTTTTCATGTTATCCTTTCCTGGATTTAGCGACGTTCATTTATCAATCTTTGCTCTTTTTGTCACAGGAGTCAAGCGGTTTACCCGCTAGTGGCGTCAGCCCATCCACAGGAAGCCTCCCAATTTGCGGTCGGGTTGAGCGATGGGACCGTAAAAGTGATAGAGCCGACTGAGGCCGAAGGCAAGTGGGGAGTGTCTCCGCCCGTTGATAACGGGATGATAAATGGTAGGACAGCCTCGTCATCGGCCACAAGCAGCCACACTCCTGATCAAATACAGAGATAAAACCTTACTTAGGAAAACATGTTTGTATATTACTGTCATATTCTTTATTCTGTGCATTATATCAGTGTTGACTCCTAGGGCTGTGATCCTCAGCAAAGACCGGCCAATTGGCCAAGTGTTAGGAAGATGGATTCTTGTTTCCGGGTCTATAGTCGAAATGGAAGTTGTAACAAAAATTATGCTTCATTGCAAATGTAGCAAACTAGCAATCCCAGAATTCGTGCCATCTCAAAATGTAGCAAAGCTACTAATGTATGTAGCTTATGAATGATTCGTTTTTCATAGAAATAACCAATTTTCACTCTTATTTCAACCTTTTCTTTGAAATCAACTACGGAGTACCTCGTATTATTAGACATCTCTCAAAACAATATTGATCTAGTCAGCCAGAACTTTCTTTTTGGGTGGGTAATCAAATTTTCTGAAATGAGGGGAAGGAAACTGTTTCCTCGATTACTTTGTTCATGACCCTTTAATTGTTTTTAGGATATTCTATGTTTTATTCCCTGAGTTTTTGTGTTTTCTAAGTTTTTTTTTTTTTTGACAGATTGAGTTTTCTAAGTTTTACCCCTAATTTTTCAAAATTTTATAAATTTTTAATTCCTTGGTTCCATTTGTTCCTTTACAAATTGCTTTTTCCACAAAGGTTAAGAAAGTAGAAACAAGCGGGGTATGTATAGTTTTTATATATTAAATTACCATTATATCCTTATGTTTGTATACCTCATAAATTTGTGAAATTTGTTACTTACCACCTAATATTTATCGTATTATTCACTTTTTCTTTTTGTCGCCCAGAAATTACTAATGTCGCCCGAGTAAATGGCGTTATTACTCCCGGTATTAAACAACCTAATAAATAAGGTAAAAACATCATCAAATTAAACATGACGGTATCATCATTCATCATTTATTTCATCTCCTTTACACTTCTAATATTGAAGTTGACAATTGCAAGAATAACAATTGACATTGATTATGCACACTAAATCAACCGTAATTAATTTAAGTTCATCTTTAATTAGCCTTTCATTTGGTTCTAGTTTATGCCCTGAACTTGCTCCTCTGATGAGGCGTGACTGATGCGGGGATCTGGTGGTCGGCATTTGCAGGCGCCTCAGACAACACCCCGATGGAGAGTTCGTGCACCTACACGACTCAACCATGGCCCCTTCATGTTAATCACACGACATACATGATCCAACCGCTGCTCTTTCATGCACCTTACACGCTTGGTTGAATTGATTATTGTTATGGCTGCATGACTTGCATCATTTTGGTTAATAATTGTGGATGCTATATCTTATTGCTTGTATATTCGAATTGAAAGAGTGGTGCATTCTGCATGATAAAGCTGCTCTCATCATTTTGTTGCATCATTGCAGTCATCATCAAGGGAGATGACAACTCTAAATGTACAATTTTATCAGTCATCTAACAATTTCAACGTTATCTAGTCTGATTTCCAATTTCGTATAAAATACCCATAGATCTGATATAGCCATTTACATTATGGGTCGAAATTTTTAAAAATTGTATGAAACATATATTAAAGATAGTGTCTAACCAAATCCGATTAATTTCTCGTTTATCACTTGTGAATTGTCATGTTAATGGTTGAAAAAGTTTTAAGTTATGTAATTTGTTTAAAGTTGGAAGATAAAGAAAAGCGGAGGTAGAAATAATAAAGGGTAGAACTGAAAAGTCAATGCCAAATTCGGGCGATACTGAGTAAAACACGGGCGACAAAAAATAATTCCCTTTACAAACTATCACCTTGTATTTCGTTTATTATGAACAATCACCTACATTACACTGTATCCGAACTCCCACCATATTTCACTCCCGATCATCATTTTATTCAAGTCCCGACTCATTAAGTGATATACTAAAAAGACCAAAATACCCTTATTTAAACCCACTCAAAACAACACCTAAAACTAAACATCATCATTTTCGGGTAAAGTGGCAAATTGCCCCCAAACGTTTACTCCTACATGCAATAAGCCCCGTGACTTTCAAAAGGATTAAATTAGCCCCCAAACGTTTCTCTTAATGTGCAATTAAGTCCGCTTACATGTTTCTGTTAGTTTTACCGCACCGGAAAATTAAGACGTGTAGCACTGTAGCAAAAAATATCTTAATTTAATTTAAACAAAAAACATTTAACAATTCTTTTTAAATAAAATACAATTAGATTATCACGTTTCCTTTTCTCATTTCTACTTGTCTTCATCTGCTAACTTCTCTTATGCTCGTCCAACTCCAAAGCTTTACTCTTTTTTTCTTTTGCATCCAACCTGCAATATGAAGGCCTAATTATTAAATGTCTTTATGAGTAGAAAATTGAAAGTTATGTTATATATGAATTCAGGTTCAACACCCGCAAACATTGTTAATTTTTGATGTTTTCATGATCCCAAAGGAAACAACATGGAGTACGTGGTGGATCGGTTGATGAGGGAACACTGCTGGAACACTAGATATATGTCAGTTTAATCTGAAATAAAAAGACGTCATAATTTAGAATTTAGGGTATGGTATACATGATGTTGATTGTTTATTTAAGTTTTAGGGAGATGGAAATTATTTCCAGTTACTCTATGATGATGAAGCACTTGAGAAACTTAGAGTTAATGGAGTTGTACATGGGAAAATTGAACTAATATCTTATTTCATTCTCCCACCAAAAATGTGAAGATTACTATGCTGTGAAGCTAAATAAAGTTCTTGATAGGCCCGATGAACATTTGAGTGAAGAAATGGTGACAAAAGAAGATATCGAC
>JAOWBH010000032.1:733615-750831 GCA_028566215.1 Silene coronaria
AGGAACTTCATGAATCAGGGTGAGGAACTTCGGAAACAAATTGGTGCTGCTTACTATGTCGAGTGCAGACCGAAAACGTATTTCTTTTCCTTTTCCCCGACCGCGTTCAGATTCTTATCATCGACACCCCTGCTGGGTATTCCTTTTTTTCTTATTTCAACTTTGATTAATTAATCGATAATTCCATACTTTTTTTTACCTCCGTCCGGATTAATTCTTTACGTTTGCTTTTATTTTGGCACAAATTTAGTTAGCTTCAAATCTTCAAGGGATGAATGAATGTATGATATTGGTGTAATGTGGTATAGCATTGTATATTTGTATTGTATTGATGCGTGTCATTGTCTTGTCGTGGCGTAGTGTTGAGCACACCAACAAAAGAGCGGAGGAGTTTCAGCGTGTCGATGCTGTGGTGCTTACTTATGCTTGTGATCGTCCTGACACACTTGAGAATTTGAGCTCTTATTGGCTTCCCGAGCTTCGTCGTTTGGAGGTCTCACCTTTTACATATTTATCTATCTGTTTTTAGTCTTAATTTTTTATTTTCCTTTTTACTTTATGCGAATTTGAGTTAGATGAAGTATTGCGGTTGACTTTGCTTGCGGGATTGGAACGAGTAGAATTGTGGTAGTAAGATGTGTGCCTTATAAGTAGGTCTATGGGATTCCTTTGTGCTACTTCCAAAACTTTTACAGCATAGTTTGTTTTGGAAACTCAAATAATGTTCTCCAACAGTGTAACCTTTATGTAATGTAGATGGTTAATGGAGGTTAAGAGCTTGCTGCTTTAACCTTTTATGGATTGAAGGAGGCGGGGAAGAAAGGAGGGAGGAAACTATTAAGCCTTTTGTGCAAAAACCACTTTGAGATGGTTTCACCACATAAACGTAACGGAGGGACTATTATACTATCTTCCTCTTTTCTTTCTCTGAGAACCATCCCCCGTCTTTTTTTTCTCCTAGTTCAGTTAAGCACTATTACCCTAGTAACAATTACATCCATCCCATGCAAGCCTTTGCTGTGGAGTATTAGTCTGTGTCATAAATCCAACTGTACTCGACCTAACATTATTTTTATGCAAACTTTGGTTGAGCAGGTTAAAGTACCTGTTATTGTTGTTGGTTGTAAGTTGGATTTGAGGGATGATCAGCCGCAAGTTAGTTTGGAACAGGTGATGTCACCAATCATGCAGCAGTTTCGGGAGATTGAGACTTGCATAGAATGTTCTGCATACAGACTTATACAGGTAAACTCATTCTGTTGACGGAGTTTTCCCTGGTTTCCCCTCCTCTAGCTAGAATAGTGGAAGCTCTTGACATAGTTCATATCTTTACAATTGTAATAACCTGCTGAGTTAAAGAATGCAAGGACCTGAATCAGTAATGGGCTGTAAAAGGCTTTTCCGTTCGTTTAAACTCTTCTCTAGGAGATACCTTTTAAGGAGAATACCTATATAATGCTTATTCTGCTAAAAGTGGAAAGTTGAGCAATGTTAAATTGGCTTGTGTTCTTGATAAGCTTATTTACTCTTCTTATAAACCCCTTTGAGAAATTATACGGAGAGTGAGATCCTTAACGGCCAGCATCCCTTTCTAGATGATGGCTCTATGTTGCTAGTTGGAAGTACTCTAAATCATCAGACACTATTACGTTTTTAGTTGATACGCTTATCATTGTCATCTCACAGATCCCTGAGGTTTTCTATTATGCCCAAAAAGCTGTACTTCATCCTACAGCCCCACTGTTTGATCAAGAAACTCAAACTTTGAGGCCTCAATGTGTCAAAGGGTTGAAGCGTATATTTATTCTCTGCGACCTTGATAGGGATGGTGCATTGAGCGACGCAGAGTTGAATGAGTTTCAGGTATATGAATCTATCTCTCTATTCCTTTTGAATTGTGTGTTTTAGCCGTTTAATCAACACACTACAGTAATTTTTGGCTATTCTTGCCTTTTTTTTTTTTTCATTTGAACTTAGTGATCCCATGATTATGCACTTAAAATATTACATTGTTTGTGAACAGGTTAAGTGCTTTAATGCTCCTCTTCAACCATCTGAAATTATTGGTGTGAAGAGGGTTGTGCAAGAGAAGTTGCCTGAAGGAGTCAATGAGCGCGGTCTTACTTTGAGAGGATTTCTATTCCTTCATGCACTTTTCATAGAAAAAGGGCGTCTCGAGACAACGTGGACTGTCCTGCGGAAGTTTGGATATAATAATGATATTAGACTTGATGATGATTTTCTCCCACCTTCCTTCAAGCGAGCTCCTGACCAGGTAGGCAGAATACACAAATACCCTACAATAAAATGCTTGTTGTCTAGTCGGCTATAATTTGATTGCTATCATGTTGCGTCTCTGCTAGCAGTTATTAATGCTTGTATAGAAATAATATTCAGGTTCTGCTATGTCATAATTACTTCATGAGCTAAGTGGCTATTTGATTTCAATTCGAACATATCACATAGGTGTTTGCTATCTTGATAGTGTTAAGTGTTTGCCTGGTGGGTGGACTAATTGTTACTTGTATTCTTGCGTACTACCTGGACATTTAGGCACATTCTTGGAAGTATTTAGGATGGTTGCAGTGTTTGAGTATGAAGATATGAACTTTTTTTTTTTTTTTTTTTTTTTAGTTTTGTGGTGTTTAATATTTTATAAGCGTAAACAGCCATATTGATGGAAATGCAGCTCCTCCATAATCTTGGTCTCCAGCATTTCACTTGTATTGTGTTTTAAGCCCTTGAACCCTTTAACTTCTATGCAATCCTCAAATTTAAATGGCTTGATTTTCTTATTCCTTACTGCTGCTATTCAATGTGTGCAGAGTGTGGAGCTGACAAATGTTGCTCTTGACTTTTTGAGAGGAACTTTCAGTATGTATGACAACGATAATGTAAGTTGCTCGTCTTGGTTTTGCGCGTGGATTTAAGAACCCTATTGGTGTTTCCAAGTTGCAAGTCTGTTTTTCTGATACATAACTAGAAAAGTTTGTTGGATCATGATTCATGAGTAATACTTGTAATATTTTCTTTTGATTTTTGAAATTTAATTATTCAATTTTGGCTCATTCCTATTATGTGGGATCAGAGTATTAGACTGTCCGGCTTCTTTGTAATCAGTTTTATTTTTTATTTTTCATTGACCTTAATCACTAGCTCCTCATCGTGCATTTGACAACACCTGAAGCTAGGAATTGGTAGACACAATAATTTAATCTACTATTCTTTGTTTGCAATCATGTACTGTTTCCTTATTTTTGCTATCACATTTAAGCTGGCGGTCTCAGTATTGTCTTTGAAATGTCCAGGACTGCTGACTTTTTTTTGGCCTTACTAGCTTATTTATTAATTTTTATCTTTCTAGCTTGTTGTTCTAATAATATTTGTGATGTTGCCATGTGATAGACTGGTGCTATCCGCCCTGCTGATGTGGAAGATTTGTTTTCTACAGCCCCAGACTGGTAGAACCTGTTCTATTTCTTTGTTTGATTGGGAATTTTTCTGTAATATGCCCGCCTGATCTTTTTCATTTGGTTGATATAGTCCTTGGAGTCAAAGCCCATACATGGGTGCTGCCTCAACAACTGCATTGGGTGGTTTAACACTTAATGGATTTCTCTCAGAGGTACATGTAAAACTCAAAGCCTGTTCTCTTTCATCCACGAGACTTTCTATTGAATAATCAACCATTGGTTCTTGTTGTGCCATGCGTTATGGATCCTTCAAACACGTTAAGGAATCTCTGCTGGTTCTTAGTTGACTCTTAACTGTCTATTTTACTTTCAGCTAATGGAAATATGGACTATCAAAAGCGTAATCTATTTTGTTTCAGAGATTTCGTGGTGTTGTTTTGTATGATGGATTTCCTTGTGCTTGATATCTCTTGTTATGTTGTCTTATTATGCAGTGGGTCCTTATGACACTTTTGGAGCCGGCTAAAAGTGTTGAATATCTGAAATATATTATGTATGGTGGAGATGCTGCTTCTGCCATTCGTCTAACTAGGAAGAGGCGTATAGATCGTAAAAAGAGGCAATCTGAGAGAAATGTTTACCAGTGTTTTGTCTTTGGCCCAAAAAAAGCTGGTAAAACGGGACTATTGGATGGTTTTCTAGGAAGGTTTGTCATATTGCCTGCCATTTAATGATTTAATGCCTTCTTTCTTTATAATTTATCTACATCTTAATTCCAGTGTGATTTCATTTTTCAATTTCTTAAATGCAGGCCTTTTGCTGATGCTTCAATTCCAAATACTGAAGAGAGATATGCCGTTAATGTTGTAGATGGGATTGCGGTAAGTGGTACATTGCCAAATATTGGCTTGTGTGTATCTTTCACGGTTTCACCATTGACATTACTCATCAGTGTCACTAAATTCTGTTGAAGTGAGAAACTTGCTACGCAGTTTTATCACAAAAGTATACAATTAATGTGTAAATTGAGTTAATATGCTGTGATTTTGAAACGGACGATTTGTTATCCTATGACAGTATGACTGCACTTGTTAAATGGAGTACTTGGTTTTCTTTTCCTCCTGGCATTAAGTCATTTGTGGCATGATTGCAAGTGTTCATCAGAAGTCATGTCTAGATAATTTAGTTGACAGTTCTATGAGAAACCTGGTTATTTTCAGTTTTTTCAGTTTTGTATAATCTTGTGTTTTTCTTATGAGATCAACGGTGCATCTTGATGGTATATAGTTTGATTGTGTAATTTCCGTGGTGGTTTTGCTGCATGCTTGAAAGGGTTATTGTATTGAAGCTCTCATTGGGACAATGTATTACTTGGACAGCTTCAATCAATTTTTTTTTCCTACTCAATTCTGTATGGGTGGTTGGAAGTGAGGTTAATTTTGTAGATGAGAGTCATTGAAAAGAAATTTAACCATCATTTTCTGTGTTTGCTGTTGAATTCCCTTTTCTTTGGCTTTTATGTTAGTCTTGCAGTCTCTCTTATATCTAAAATGGCCACTTCCTCTGTGTTGATGTCCCGTGAATAAGGATTAAAAGGGAAGGACCATTGGCTGTGGTGGTTGCTGATTTAGACAATTTGGTACTGCTTGTTCGAAATAAAGTTCGAAAATATTTGTTGTTTTTAGATGATAAATGGGGAAGCTTTGCAACTTACAGTCTTCAACACTTTTTTTCTCTCTCCTGTTTTTAATAAATGGAGGCAAGTAATACATTGTCCTGTCTTTGTGATATGGGAGAGATCATAAATATTTCATTTGCTTGATTGAGTACTATGCTGATAGCATGATGACTTTTATCCCCAAGCTGTAGTATTGCAAAAGGTTACTTCTGATGTGAGCTCATGTTCTAGTATTCCTAGGAACATAAACCTTTTAAGTAAAAGCCACTAGCCAGTGCCAGTCCCCAGTACATACATTGATTCTGTCTCAACACTTAAAATAAGTTGTAGTGTTCCTGAGAAGTTACATAACCTAATGATGGTAGGTTCAAGGGTTTAACATTTTAACAAAATCAATCATTATTCCAGAGTTTAAATCTGAGAAGCATAAAATGCCTGGCTTTAAAATGTCCTGCCAGCGGGTTCAGTCACGGATTGCTAGAAACTGAATACTTGATATGAATGTTTGGAATATTTAGCTGACAAATGTGTCAATGTATGGTATCATATTTCTGTTTGTCAGCCTGGGGAAGAAGCAATATGTTACTTAAAAATATCTTCTCTTATGGCGTCATGTTCAAGATCGAAAAACTTTTTAACACAGTTAATGCCAGAAAAGAATTTTGATTCACTTGAGCTGTGTTATGCTTATATAGCTGGTTGTGCCTTGCCAGGGAAGCCAGAAATTCCTTGTTTTGCGAGAGATTCCTGAAGCCAAGGTCAAGACTCTGCTTTCTAATAAAGAATCTTTAGCTACATGCGATGTTGCATTATTTGTGTACGACAGGTGAGTCAATTTGATTGCAAATTTACTCAATATCGTTGTCATTTTTATCCCGTGCCTTCAAACTGAAGGCTAGGCAGGCAAGGTTGGGGATGTCGAGCACACGCTATCTGATAGCTTAGTCGTATTTTTTTATTGATCCTTAGACCTTAACATAAAGTGCATCATAGCTAAGTACAAAAGTCTGCTGTCTCAGCACTGATGAATCATCGTTCAAAAAGACTGCTAAATTGCTCGCGGAGGTTGCTGGGCATGGGGAAGATACTGGCTATGAAGTGCCTTCCCTGATCGTATCTGCTAAAGATGACCTAGATTCCTATACTACATCAATCCAGGATTCTACCAGGGTAAATTTTGTTCTTTGCTTTTGAATACTCTATCGGATTGGCTACTACTTTTCCCGTGGTCCTGCCATCTTATTTACAGTATATAGTTCCCATTTGACTCAAGTCCTCAAATGAATTTTAGTTGTGGACTACTATTTTCTCACATTATCTCATAGTTGAAACTTTCTAAAAATGCATATAACAAAAATTGGCTTTCTCGATGCTTATGAATAATGTTTCTTTACAGCTTAGCCAGGATATGGGTATTGATGCTCCTCTGCCCATCAGTGCCAGACTAGGGGACTTCAGTGACATATTCCGGAGGATAGTTACTACAGCGGAACACCCTCATCTTAGTATTCCCGAAACTGAAGCTGGGAAAAGCAGGAAGCAATACCTTCGCCTTGTTAATCGCTCCCTTATGGCTGTTTCAGGTAGCTTATTTATGGCCTTCTATTTAAGTTCACTGCTCTGTGCTTCTGTTGATTTCTGAAATTCTTTTCTGCTAGTTTTGTGGGTTAAGGATTCAGCATGATAGTTGACTAGTCGCAGATTCTTGTACCGGGCTGTACTCCCAATCCCTTTAGTTTAAAATTTAGGGTACTTTTAGTAGCTTCTTTAATTCAGAGTTTCAGACTATGATCCTTATAGGTACTAGCAATTTTCATGATGCCATTAACTAATTTATTGTTGACAGTTGTCTCTCTTGCGTAGAGACCCATTTTACATCATTAGTGATTATTTTTTTACTCCGTAGTTTTAGGGTCCTTCTACACTTGCCGTTCTGGGCTGTAAATAATCTGTATTGTGATTCCTTGCTGAACATTGTTGTCATTGTTTTCTTACAGTGGGCGCTGCTGTTGGCATTGCCGGATTGGCTGCTTATCGTGTCTATGCAGCAAGGAGAAACAGTTCGAGTTAAGGGCTTCCCAAGGGTCCTCGATTCCGTGTGTTCATCTTTTCCTTGCTGATAATTTTCGTGTCTGTCTTAAGGTAGGACTAGGCGCGAGACTTGTGAGGCACGCCATTATTATGAAGTTTAATATATTGTATGGTTTCATTTTCCCCCCTTCTTTTTATTATTTGGATGGATGAGTTTACTAGTAGTACATAGCAATATATTTCATTGGGTCTTTGCTCACTTTTCGTACGAGTAAACTTTTCCCGGGGGTTATTACACTAAGCTTATGTTTTACTTCGAAAGCTAGATTATTAAAATATTGGTTAGTTTTGTTGGCAAGACTACGGAGTGATGAACGTATGGGCATCAAAATTGCCATATGGCAATCTATACACAGAATGTCAAGTTTAGAAATTATAGTGATCTGGTAGAAAAATTCATTGTATCCGAGCGTAAAACTATCCGTACAATTGATTTTGAATTGAAGCATCTCAATCCCTAATTTTTTAGCTTGAATAACCATCAAATATACTGTGGAGTTTTTGCCTGTCTTCCTTTAGCCAGCTTCCTGCACTCTTTGGGAACAGTGTTGAGCTGGGAACCCGGTGTTGCACCTGGAGGGCCATTTCCAGTCGCAAACAGTACTGAGTAAACGTCTCTAAAGGGAAGTGAAACCTGTAATTTAATGTTAAAAGCAGCTTGAGCTCTAGCTTGTTCATCTCTGAGCAACTTATCCCTCCAATTTTTGCAAAATAAGCATTGTTGAAGTACCTATTTCATGCACTATATCAATCTGATTCTTTTAGATTGACTAGGGTTGAAGGAGGGTCTTTACAGAATTGGGTCACATTGGTTAGTTTGTTGAGTTATACTGGTGTTTTGGTCGTGACTTCCATTGACTAGCTGCCTCATTGTCAATCTATCTAATGGCATTGTTGGGTAAATTGCTTAGTCGTTTGTTAAGTCAAGTTATTCGAGTTTAATTCTAATTTTGATTTTGATTTTGGTTCTCAGTTTTAAATGAGTCAAAAGCTTCTTGGGCCATGAAATATGTTCACATTTTCTCCTCTTATCAGATTTCGCTACCTATGATGTGAATTAGGACATGATAAATTAAGTAATATAACCTTAGTTTTTTTTTGGGGGGAAAACGTAAGTTTATATTATAATTAAAACAACCCATACAATATTATTTCAAGGATATTATCTCCTTGTACAATACTATTTCAGCTATTACAAACTTTGTTTATCCATCCATTACAACTTACTACTCTTGATTGCAAATGATTACTGTGAAATCGTGTGATAATTTCCTCTTTGCACTTGTGAATGATCATCTTAGGAGTTGGTACCATCCCCTCATATTTGCACTTATTCTTGCTATTCTAAATCTGATATATTAAACTGCCAGAGCAGCAACAAGGAACTGTTTGAGTAGCATTGAACGTGCTCTATATCTTACCCACCAACTGATAATGTCCTGATTTGGAATTTGAATCTGAATGTGTAGCCACTGTTGTAGTAAGTCTAAGCATCGCTTGCTGAACTCACATTGGAAGAAAAGGTGATCTATAGATTCAGCATCACTCCCACTATAGATTCAGCATCACTCCCACAACGGTAACATTCATTAGTCTGCACAATCCTCATTCTCAGTAGTCTATCCATAGTATCTTTCTATGAGCAATAAGCCATACAATGAACTGCTGCCTCGGGATAATCAGTCTATTACTCATCCATGGATGCCACTTTGTATCATTATTGTCCTCCACCAACCAGGAGTAGCCCAATTTGATAGTGTAAATGTAAATCTCCTCATTAAACATCTGAGGCTTCACTATCTCCTTTACCCAACAAATCTGCTACCATTTCCAGGTTTATACTTCTCCCATTCCTTTTCCTTTATGTACACAGCATGTACCTATCTCACCCATAAGTGGTCAGTCTTTTGAGCAACCCACCACACGTACTTAGCAATAGCAGCAATGTTCCACCAGTACATGTGTTTCAGACCCAATCCACCCTTCTTTTTTGGTTGACAGACTTGATCCCAAGAAACTAGATAGGGACTTCCCTTGGTATCACTACCATGCCAAAGGAAATTCCTGCACAAAGCTTCAATTTTGTTGATCACAGTTTTGGTTAGATAAAAATTCGAGCCCAATAATTGTGAAGAGTTCCCAAGACATATTGAATGAGAGTCACCCTTCCAGCATAAGAGAGCTTTCTTGCTCCCAAACCCCTTGTCCTATTGATAATTCGTTCAATGAGACACTGACAATCTTCAATGCCCAGTTTTTTTGGTGAAATATTCACTCCTAAGTACTTAAAAGGGATCTTGCCCCTTTTAATTCCTGAGATCTTCTCCAAAGCTATCATAGTGGCTTCATCAACTCCATTGCTAAACATATTTGACTTCCCATGATTCATATTTAACCCTTGAGGCTTGAGAGAAAGTTTTAAAGGCTCTTAGCAATAAAAGTGTTTGCGCCCTCTACAAACATAACCAAATCATCTGCAAAGTAGAGATGACTTAATTGAATTCTCTTGCAAAAAGGATGGAATCCGAACTCTCTTCTCTTTTGTACCCAAGCTAAAATACGACTTAAGTACTCCAGACAAATTGTAAACATCAAAGGTAAGAGAGGGTCACCTTGCCTGCGACCTCTCCTGCCCTTAAAATACCCAAATACACTACTATTGAGAGCAATTGAGTAATAGGGAGAAGTAACACACTGCATGAGCAAACCAACAAAACTTTCCTGAAAACCCAAACCATTAAGCATGTCATTTAAGAAGATCCATTCAACACTATCATAAGCTTTTTGCAGGTCTAGCTTCATTATGATTCTTGGGGAACACACTTTCCTTTTATACATTTTGATCAGATCTTGGCTAATAAGAATGTTGCCAACAATATCCATGCCCTTCACAAATGCACTTTGTGAAGGGCTAATGACGTCAGGGAGAATAGACCTCAACCTATTACTAATCACCTTTGCAACACCCACTTATAGATTGTGTTATAACAAGCAATAGGTCTGAAGTGCAGAACACTCTCAGGGGCATCAGTCTTTGGAACAAAGGTGATAATGGTTGCATTACTCTCCTTCAACAGCTTTCCAGACTCAATGACATTCCTTACAGCTTTAATCACATCACTACCCACAATAGACCAGACATCTTTAAAGAATTAGCTGCTGTATCCATAGGGCCTTGGTTCCAGGAATGGAAAACATAGCAGATTTGATCTCATTATCAGTGACCGGAGCTCCCAAAATAGCCTTGTGTTCATCATTAATACACCTGCTAGCTCTAACAATGCCCTCGTGAATAGGTACCACTGTATTTGAGGTCCCCAACAACTCCTTGTAGTAATTCTCAAACGCTTCCATAATCTTCGGTTGGGTGGTACAGAGATTACCATTCTTATCATTTACCTGATACACCTTGTTGCTCATCCTTCTTTGCTTAATGCTAGCATGGAAGAAGGCTGTATTATAATCTCCTTCCTTTAGCCATTGCACCTTTGCTTTCTGGAGAAGATATTAGTCTCTTGCTTTTTTTAAGGTAACAAGCTCTTTAGCACAAGTAGCCTCAGCCTCACACAAACCAGTATTCAAGTAGCCTCAGCCTCACACAAACCAGTATTCAAGGGGTCTTGACTCAAGAGAGTTTGGAAATTTTTTAGAGAAATCTCAGTGTAATACCCGGTATTCTAGGACACCGTTGACGGGCCTTGACTTGGATTTGAGACCTTATAGGGTCACTCGGAGACACTATTGAGACATTGGATTCGACCGAGTTGGTCTAACTCGGCCGAGTGAGTTGTGACTCGGCCGAGTGGCCTTAACTCGGTCGAGTGGTTGTTTAACTCGGCCGAGTGTCGTGACTCCAGAATGATTTTTATAAGACTCGGTGACGCGATTTAACTCATTCCGTCATTTCATTTCTTATGTTCTTCCTCTCTCAAAACCCTAACTGCTTCCTCCACAAATCAATTCTCTCTCTCTCTTCCTCTTCCCTCTCTCGGAGCTTAGACCATGGAACGGGGATACGGGATTAGCGTATGGATCGACGTTGATTGCTTGATTGATCTCTTCGATGTGAATGTTGATGGCAGTTGCGAGGTAGGTTATCCTACTCAGTAATTAGTTATGGTTATTATTGTAATTGATTATCCTTGCTATCATTGTGATTGTTTATCTATGATATTGTTGATGCGACGTTGTTGAGATTGGTTGTTGGTTATGGATGTTTCGTGATGATGTGCTACATGTCTGTGGTTACGACGGAGACTGATGGTGGTGGTTGTGGTGGGCCGTTGGGAGACGGTTCACTCCCGAGTTTCGCCCTTCGTGACTCCTATCACGGAGGGGATGTGCACATTAAGGATTCCAGGTTAGGTGGTGTGGCTGCGGTCACCCACTGGTAGAGGTGTCTGTTATCTTCAGGACCTATTCGGGTGTTAGGTGGGTGTGGCTGCGGTCCCCCACTGGCAAAGGTGCCTGTTATCTTCAGGACCTAGTTGATGGTTGGCGGTGGTGTCCTTGGTGTGGGTTCTGCTTGTTTGTTTGTACTTCGTGGTTGATGTGTTATCGTTACTGACTTGTGTGTGTTGTTTGTGTCTCTTTCTTCTTATGTGTTATGCTGTGATCCATTTGATATTGCCGGCAAATGGTGAGCAGTAAAGCTAGTAGGTGTTAGTGATGCTGGCTTGGTTGGGATCAGTTGGTGGGCATTCGGACACGAGCTGGATCGTGGCGTCTCACGTAGATTAGATGTATAGTTGACGAGTTGTACTTATTGCCTTATTCCGCTGTAATCATTTATTACTTGTATTATAATTTATAATGTTTCATTATGGTTACTGTGATGTCTACTACCTCGAAAAACCGAGATGATGACACCGCATTTTGCTAAGGAAGGCCTTGTTGAAGGCTCCTCGGTAGGGTGGGGTGTTACAAAAACAACGAGTATTTCTAATTCCCAAACCTTCCAAACCTTTTGGTTGACTCAAAAATAATTTACTACACCAGCTAATGCCAGTAGATGTCTTGGACCCTCTCCACCAAAATTGTGACAATAAAAAGTCAATCTTATTAGTCACACTTACCGGCATTTTAAACACCGATAAGAAATAAGTAGATAGAGAAGAGATAATAGAAGAAATCAAAGATAGGCAACCAACCGACGAAAGTAAGTGCCCATTCCAGGAAGAAGTTCTCTTTTTGATGCTGTTAATTAGGAAGTTAAAAATTTCTCTTTTAGACCTACCATGACCAGAGATACCAATATCAGTCGGATGTCCAAGATATTTTCCCATTTTAGCCGTAGGAAAAACCCAAAAAGTTTTAAAACAAGCTTGAGCAAATGACAAAGACGAGTTGGGACTCATAAAAATAGCAGATTTTGCCTCATTAATACGCTGACCTGAGGCCCTACAAAAGCCGGAAATAGGAGCAACCAAGGCCGAGCACGAAGAAATAGGCTTTCCTATAAGAAAAATATAGAATCATCCGCAAATAACAAATGTGAAATAGCTTGGCTTCCTTTGCAAATCTGGATACCCTAAATAATACCAATTCTTTCTTCCCTTCTAATATTTTGAGACAGAACCTCAGAACTAAGAACAAATATATTTGGTGATAGGGGATCTCCTTGTCTTAGACCACACCGTGGGCCTATCTTTTGAGAAGGTATACCATTGATCAAAATCTCATAAGAAACAGTAGATATAAACTTCATAATTAGTTCAACAATCGGATACGGTAGCGCGAATAAAGTGCCAATTAAGCCTATCATAGGCCTTACTCATATCAACTTTAAAAGCCATTCTCCCACACTTACCGGATTTTGAAGAAGAAATCTTACGAAAAATCTCATTAGCAATAAGGATATTGTCACCAATATTATGACCCGGAACAAAAGCATTTTGATATTCGCCCACAAGCTTAGGCATAAGTTTACTAAGTCTATTCGAAATACACTTAGTAACAATCTTCATAATAACGTTACAGAGGCTAATCGTACGATAATGATCAACCGTTTCAGGGTTACTCACTTTAGGGATAAGGCAGATAAAAGTGCGGTTAAGCTCTTTCAAAATATGATGGTTGTTAAGAACGGACAAAACAACATTAGTAACATCATACTTAATGAAATACCAGCTTTTGTGATAGAATATAACAGGGATACCATCAGGTCCCGGAGATTTCAATGAGCCTAATTGAAACACAGCCCTCCGGACCTCCTTGGGAGTAAAAGACTTATTATGGTGATCAAAATCCTCAGGCGCCAAATTAGAATTGAAAGAGTAAAAAACAGAAGCTCTGCGCAGCAGAAAATCATCAAACAATTCCATATCTTCCCCCGCCTTAAATAACTTGACAAAAGATTTGACAAATAAGTTTCGTATCTCATTTTCGTTGAAAACCCATTCACCGTCCTGATCACGCAACCCCATAATAAAATTATTCCCCGATCTATACTTAGCCCAGTTGAAAAAATATTTGGTACACGAATCCCCATCAATAGCCCACTTAACCTGAGCCCTTCGTTTCCAAAAGCAAGCAATATTTCTAGCAAACTCAGTAGATTCCCTGTTAAATCGCAAAAAATCATTCGTGTTCCCATTCCTTACCGCCTGTTCCATGCTATTTTCATGATTAGTATCGAAATCAGTCCACTTATGTAACCATCATTTCCACTTTTCTATCGACCAGTGTTTCATGTCACAGCGAGCCCGGCAAAGCTTCTGCATCAATCGAAACGAATGAGAGCTAGAAATAGGATATTTCCACCCAGCTTCCACTAACTTCAAACATTCATTATAATTAACGTTCCATGCCTTTAATTTATAAGGTCTATCGGAAGAAGATTTAGTGAGATTTGAATGGAAAATAATAGGCGCGTGATCAGAAATTTGGATCGGCAGATGTTGCACCCCAGAGTCTGGAAAAATAAAAGTTCAATCCCAAGACGCCTGACAGGCTATCGCGCACCTATCAAAAATAAACCCTACTGGTCTCTAACTAATATAGCTAGGAAAGTCGGTATCGTATCCACATGGAGACAATTGTGTTCTATTTGCTAAGCTAAGTTTGTCTAGGCAACAGTTCTGGGGTGTTTGATTCGTTTACTAAACTAATGGCAATAAAGGAAGATAAGTAAGGGAGTATAAACAAGTCTAAATATAAGGAGAACGAACTAGGATGGTCGGTTCACCATGGATTAATACGGGTCATAGGTAGGGTCAATGGCCAGTCTCAATTACCGGTCTATAGGGCAGTGAAAAGGTCATCTCGGTCCATTATTCGCCCTAGAATACTTCTAGCGGGCTCTCGACTAGGGCACTCTAATGTTCGTGACAGGTCTAACCCTTACCAGGATTTCGATATTAGGTCGTGTAAGAACCCGGATAAAATAACAAGGGAAATAATATAATAATATATAATAATCAGAGTATAACTCCAATAAAGAGGTCTAGGTGGCGGAAACACCTGACCAAATCTGGATCGATACTAATCCAAACCAAAATTAATACATTATTCAAACGATGGTTCTTAAAAATATAAATAAAGATCCTAATAATTCATTAAACTCGCCCCACAACAGCTTCCCAAGCAAGTATCAACCAGACAGCAGCAAACTGAACAACCTGAGAATGGGGGGTCGACAATCAGTCGGGAGTAACTAGATGCTCTCCCAGTTATGTTTACAACAATTGAATATAAACAACAATCAATAATAATTGAAATGTACAACAAGTAAACATGTGAGATCATGTAGTTCATGAGAACCCAACACAAACTTACCGTCAGACAATGACATAGTTAAACAATTATTTAAGACGACAACTCCAATGAACAACATGTGACGAGACACAAGACCATAAACCATATTATGACCTCATGTGAATCTTAAATCATAATAAAAAATAATTAAGGTGTGACCAAACCAAACAACCATCAGAGCGTATAACGAACTGCCTCTGAATTGTTAGAGCGATTAACGAATTGCCTCTAACTAACAAGCATAGTGTATAGAATGAACGCCGTTAGAGCGATTAACGAACTGCCTCTAGCTGATGAAGCGATTAACGAATTGCCTACATCGATGGTGTGGACCGATTAACGAACTACATCCACGGTACTATGTATAACGTATAACCACTGACCTATATGCCTAAGACCTGGCCAGACCTCTCAATGCAATAACTTTACACCGAACGACACTCGGAGACCAGAGCGATTAACGAACTTCCTCTGCCAATCCCGAACATAGACCAAACACCGTTCCCCGAAGGGTAGCGTTAGTTCATTCGGATAGTATATAACTGATACTATCGTTATCTATGCGACAAGCCAACTAACAAATGCACAGTATAACTGACTGTACCAACATGCGTGAATAACATCATGACTCATCCCATAGGATAGTATAACTGACTGCCCTACTTATCGTATCAACAAGAGTAACCAACGAAATCATATAATATAATACATTGTAACATATAAAACAAGTATAGACAACCAAGGTTATAGTAACCTTAGGTATAACATGTACTCTCTGAATGCGAGGTTATAGTAACCTCGACTATAACATTAATATAAGTAACTTGAGGTTATACCAACCTCAACCATAACTTTGACCCATAATCAAGATTATATTAGCTTCAATTATAACCCTTGAGCCATTACCCTGAGTCATATTCTCAAAGTTATACTAGCTTTAACCATAACTTAATACGTACCCAAAATTATACTAGCTTCAGCTATAATCTCAAAGTTATACCAACTTCAGCCATAACCTTGACCGTGAAAAGGAGCCGTCACTAGGGTTTCATGCGTGAACCCTAGCCGCCCACCTCAAGACGTCAAACAACGCATAAACATCATACGATATGCAGTTAAGATATATAATTCATAACAAAACATGTGAAACATGATTTATACATGACAATAAACAACCAAACACGTACCAATCATACAAATCAATCATTAAATCATATTGAATAGATTAAATTGGCATAAACACAATTAAAAGGGAAACACCTAGTTACCTTTTAACGAATAAAACCTAGAGATCGTCTTCCAACGATGTAAACGTCTTCCCCGGGTGCTACTTCCACGCCTTCATTAATTATCCACGTGCCAAAGGAGATAACAAATCTAGTTAATATACTAACTATATAAATATATATATTAAATAAACGCGTAAAACTACGAAACTTACAAGGAAGATTGATAGATCCAAAGAATATAATTGATCTAGGCACGAATAATGATGAAGAACGAAGAAGAAAAAGGCGGCACGAATCCCTAGGCGAGATCTCGCGCAACACAATGGAGAGAAAAAGAGGAGGAAAACTAGGTTTAGGGTTTTGTGGAAATATGTGGAAAAGAATGCAAGAGTTTGATTTCCACTCTTATTTATAGATAGCTCATGGGTTTAATTCCATGTTTAGGCCCAAAACTCCACCCTTTCACTAGAACCACACGTGAATCCCATAAACAAAGCGGGTTTTCACCGAATCTCGAGCTAAAATAGTTCATTAAATAAAAGAAGGATATTTTCCCGGAAAATAAAATACCAAATGGGAAAATAAATTAAATAAATATAATTTGGAAATTCGGGGTGTTACAATCCGACCCCCTAAAAAGAAGTTTCGTCCCCGAAACATGATAAGAGAACTACCTCACTAGAAAATATGTGGATGCTTCTCCCTCATCGACGCTTCTGTTTCCCAAGTCACCTGCTCAAATTTCTGACTCTTCCACACAACTTGAACCAAAGGTACAACCTTATTCCTTAGCCTCTTTTCTTTGCTATCCAAAATGCAAACCGGACGTTCCTGTAACACCCCACCTACTAGGGAGCCTTCATAAAGACCTTCCCCGACAAATGCGGTGCCACAGCCTCGGTCTCCCGAGGTAGTAAATATCAAATCAACCATAACGAAACAATTTATTAAGAATAGTTTAAAGCGATTACAACATAATCCAAAACAAAGTACCAAAATGAAATAATAAATGATAATGTCCAAAACTAGCGGAAGCTACAATGCTTGACA
>JAOWBH010000032.1:768439-779841 GCA_028566215.1 Silene coronaria
ATATTGCGGAAATTTCATCCCGCCCGAGGGGCGGCCGCCTCCGCTAGCGCCCTAGATCCGCCACTGGCTGTTAGATTGGATGGCAATTGTTACTGTTTCACTCTTTCCGTCTCAGTGATTTGTTTGTTAGCGGTATTTTAATCAAAGGGAAATAAATGATTGAGACGGAGAGAGTAGTGACTGATAACGAGAGTGGTTTAGTAACTACTTTAGGGAGATCTAGTTTGGTGTACCAACAAGTCAACGATCATTACGATTACTTGGTTTTATGTTGAATTGATTGAATGTTTTACGGTTTTAATTGCTACTCGCTTATTGTAGATGGTTATAAGTAGCTGTCATTGAACTAAAGAACCAATTTTGTGTAGTAGTATTGGTTAAATTGATGGTATTCATTATCATTTATTAGGTTGGGTTGACCTTCGATTGTTGTTTAGATCCCAGATTCCCGGTACTTGCAGTTAATATTGTTTGAGATCTGATCATTGATAAGTAGGATTGAATAGTACTGGTAGTTGGATTATTTTTTGAAAATGAGAAGAGACCGAGAAGATAACTTCGGAACAACATAGGCAATAAGCTCGTCAGTGCAACCAAAATGGCTGCTTCTTATCTCAATTTGGTCATTATTAAGAAGCTCATGTTCATGATCACTCCTTTTTTAGGAGTAAGTCTTAAATAAAGGGTTGCTTTGTAGGTTTTGGTGATGAAAAACTTGAGAGAAGTGTGGGTCCCAATTTAAAAACAATAAGACGGTTCTCCATTTCGTGTATTGGTTACTAAGAAGATTGGGTTTTTAGTTAGTCGTGGCAGAAAGTGGCAATCGTTGGAGTCGGGAAGAAGTTCTTATCATCGTGGATTTCCTTAACTCGTTAAACGTGTAATGTAGTTGTTGTCCATGTGGAGATTAGGGTACCCCTGCTATCAAATCACTCCAACATAGGTTTGTAGATGTTAATATGAAAATAGTTATGGTAAACTTCAATAAATCAAGTTTAATCTGTTCATATGTGTATATTTGGAGAAGTGAATGTTTAAAGTAGACTGTGACGAATAAAAGTGAAAATGTGGAATGGAAGTAGTATAATGAATGTGTCTACTCTTTGAGACCTTGAAGATCTTACTTTTTCCGTGTATTTTTCATTAATGCAGATACATAATTGTATATTTCACAATCTTATATATTCGACGTCGAGCGGGCATTGTTACTAAAGAGATGCTATCCTTACCTCAACTTCCATATATTGCAGTTGGTCTTTTGGAGGCGCTGGCAGCGGCATCTGGAATGGCAGCTGGAAGTAAGGTTAACCTTTACTTAGCTCTTTAGTCTAGGCTGATTTTCCTAAGTGTTGCTTTCATCAAACCTTGTGAATCTACTTTTATAGCACTACTGTTTCTTATAAAGTTATCGACCTCGAGGAATTGTCCTTCCATGCTTTGAGAATGCTTGGGTAGTTGCTTAGAAATGCATGTTCGAATTAGTTCAGCGAGCAGAGAGTAATCACTAGAGAACTCTAGCAATCTTAGAAGTTAGAAGTAGGATGCTGTGGATTCCGAGCTCTGAAGATTATTAATTGTTGATTTTTTTGTCTTCATTCTAGCCATAGGTTTTTGGCACAACTTTGGGAGTCAAAAAATTATGGTGTTAATTTTGTTATTTTCTATGGGCTTATATACCATATTTCTTAATCATATGTGTTGTTCTGGGTTAACTTAACCTGATTATTTTTCTTGTTTGTGTTTTGTATAGCCATGCTTGCTGGTGCATCAATTCCGATTTTGTCTCAGGTAACATTTTCCTCTACTGGCTCTTTTAGTTCTGTTGCTGAAAATAAGAAAACAAGATTGATATATAATCTTTCTATTATAAACATGAGCAGATTCTATTGAGTTCCACTTGATAAATAGTTTCTGCTGTTTTTTTCTCATGCTTTTTTTATGTACTTTGCAAGCTTCAATTAGTATTGGAATATATATTTTTTCAACCTTTTTTCTGCCTCTTTATGTTTGGGGTGGGGGTGGATTGTGGGGCTGGAGGACATTGAATTTGATTAAGTGATAAATGCTAGTTTGCATGAGAAGAAAATCATTGCCAGCTTATCTGTTGATTGTTTTACATGTTAAGCATGTGTTTTTGTCTGTATTTGGCAGAGATGCCGATTAATTTAAAATTGCTAGTGCATTGTGTTTTTAATGAGCATAATTATCATAATTATATGCCATATATTATTGTGTTCTATACTTATATGTTTATTAGACCCCCTAAGGAGTAAAAAAGGAGAAAAGCTAGCAAATCATTATTGCCACACATCGATCATAATTATGTATTCTCGATAGTCCTGCTATAGAAACTGATGCATGGTTCATTTTTCTGCAGACATTTCTTGTTTGGCAACTTCTCCTCTCAGTTTTTTTTCTTGGGAGGAGGTACAATGTTAACCAGTTAATCGGCTGTTTCTTGGTCTCTATGGGCGTAATAATAACAGTAGCAAGGTGAGCTTGTTCTCTGTTTTGTATTTATAATTTTTATAGTTAATTCGACTAAACATACTTGTAGTTTCAGTTCAGTGGATCAAATTTCAGTCACTAGCAAAAAGCATAGTAGAAGTGCTTGTTATGCTGGTTTAGAATTGGCTTGTATGTTAAACCTTAGCCAAGAATAAATCTCGCTTTATATTGCTCTCTTGGTTCTGACTTTCAAAATTTTCCGTTTAGACATAAAGAAACGTAACATCTAAGAGAGGAAAAGGCGGAGGAGGAGGAGAGGATAGGATAGGAGCAGAAAACAAGATGTTTACCATAGTATTTTTTTTTTTTTGAAGCTCATATAACAAAATCAGTTACCTGTGTTGGTTTGATTGATAACCAGTGTCCAGGGATGTGGGAAACCTCAGTCAAACAGATACTCGCCTAGTTTAGACTACTAATGGTGCTCGTAATCCCTGTGAAAAGTAACAAATGTGTTCCTTATGTTTTACTAGATTAGTGAAACTCAAGATTTAGAGTCAACTTTCTGAAAAATGTCCACATGTTGTTTGTTCCATAGATGGAAGGTGGCTTATCCCATTTGACGGGTGATGACATAATAGGTGATTATCGTTTAGATGTTGTTGTTGACTTATCTTTGCATATGTGCAGTGATGTCGTGATGACATAGTAGGTGATTATCGTTTAGATGTTGACTTATCTTTGAATATGTGCAATCTGCAGTGGCTCTAATGCTGGTCCCTCATTGAATAATGCTGGTTTATTCTGGACTATTTTGATGATCTTTTCATTCTTCCTACAAGCTGCCGACACAATTGTGAAAGTATGTGATATGCCGGCCTTTTTATCAACTTTATCATTGTTTCTTTGCTTTTGATATTGTTTGATGTAGGTTTGATACTGATTTATCTGATAACAATTATCTATTGGTTTGTAGGAAGTAATCTTCTTGAGTGGAACCGAGAAACTTAAGGTATATACATGCTACAGGCTAGTACGTTTTATCTTATTTTGTCTAATTGCAAAATTTTAATTCTTTGAATGCTGCGATAGTGCGAATGTGGTGGTTTTATGCTTCATGATGATGAAAAAACGATTTGGAAAGAAAGAGACAAGAAGTCCAAATTGAATGTGTCTGCCATGCCGTTCCACTTGTTACTGCTGTGCATGTACCTTTATCTCTCGAGTAATGAAAGAAGGGTGGGGGAATTGAACTTGCAAATTGATATGTGACGAATACGATCATAAGTACTCCTCCCGTTGTTACAACATGTTGTGTACATTTACTTTTGCAACATAGCTTGAGAAAAAGCAGCTACAAGTGCGGTTATTGGCCAATTTGAATAGTAGAATACTATTATGTCTCGACTTTGAAAGTATGGTAAAAATGGTGAAACTCAGGTTGGATGCCATGAGCGTTTTGGTCATTTTAGGAAAAAAATAATATACGTAAACAGGAATTAAGGAAACTCATACTAATAATGAGAAGTCTTTAAAGGGATATGTATACAACGTGCTGGAACCGAGGTAGGATCACTCTATGAGAATGGTTAAATGACAAATTTGTGGAAGATGAGATGGTGTGAGAAGATAGTAAGTGTAGTTTGGAGACGTTATGAATTATTTTAATAATATGAGCGATGATCTATTTTGATCGTAGATGCAGATTGGTCTTGTTGAATGAACATGAGCATAGCATGTTTGTAGGACATATCAACATTTTGGTGTAGGTTACTTTATAAAGAGAATTTTCTGGTTCATGTCGCAGGGCGGTTCAGTGGATCTCTTTGTTGTTAATTCATTTGGATCTGCGTATCAAGTAAGTAGCTTGCAACATGAAGACACATTATCTTGTTATTAGTCATAGTTATGGCTTTGTAGCCTCGTGTTAGCCTATTCCCGAAACAATATTAAGATCCTTTGCCGATCATGCAGGCGCTGTTTATATGCCTTCTTCTACCCTTTTTGTCAAAGCTATGGGGCATACCTTTCTATCAACTGCCTTCATACCTCAAGGACGGAGCGGCATGCTTTCTCAATATTAATAATCTCTCAACTGGTATGGCCAATGTTAACTTAAGTCTTGTGGATTTTTTTGGGAGTAGCGATGGGATATAAGTATATAACTATATAAGTGAACATGGATGGGGCACTGGTCTTCTGTCCTTTTGGTTTATATATACTTTGTTCCAAGTTAGTAGCATGGTATTACTTCTTTAGTTCGAGCCCCCTGTTTTTTTTATTTGTTTTTTTTTTATTGAATGATCCGCCAAATGATGAGTAGGTGTTGCTGTTCTAGATTGCTACTTAAAACTTATGGCCACTCCACAATAGTTATCACCTAATCTTGTCTTTCTTAAGGGCTTCTTGCATAAAATGTGTGCAGAATTTCACCAAGTTAAAAATTAACAGTTGCCTGCATATTCGAAGTCTAAATTATAATCTGTTTTTGCAATAATGTTGTACTCCGTATGTTGGAATTGTGAAACCATCGTATTGTGTTTCTTGGTTTTGGCCAGGGTGTAGTGGCGCTCCGGTGCTGCCTGTACTCTTTGTCATCGTGAACATGGGGTTTAACATATCTTTGCTGCATCTTCTTAAGATCTCTTCTGCGGTGGTATCGTGCCTTGCTTCCACAGTTTCAGGTATTTAATATTAATCTGTCCACGTTATGGAGTATAATTAATGATTATTGTAATTTATGGAGTATAATTAATGGAGCAAAAAATTCACTATTATTTGGCTTTGGAGTATGGTGTTAAAGCAAAATGGCTCACTAAATTGTACGCCGTTCTTACATTGTGAAGTACTACACTCAACTTTCACTCTAGGTTATCTGAAAGTATATATAAAAACCAATGGGAAAGACGGTTTAGCCCACCTCCTTTCTCCGCTATGTTTGGGAGCATTTGTGGCACTGCTGCAGTGTTGAGAATTTGTAATTGTAGATTTCATCTTTCTCATTGAGTGGTCTGTCGCAATTTTTTTGACCTGGTTTACGCTTTATGCTGTAAAATAACCACCGAATATCTTGTTGTCTGAACTGAAACTGCTTGCTTCATTTTTATCTCTCGAGGCAATTTGAGTTTGTTGACACAATCTCAATTAGACATACACGAGCACAGTGAACTATATGGGGCTTTGCTTGACAAGCGGGTCATTTTGTTTTTTTGTCATGTTATTCCGGTCAAGATACTCTTGCCGGATCTTGTTTTCATGTGAAAAGTGATACCAATGCTGAACTGTTGACTATCTTGGTACCGTGTTGCAGTGCCATTATCCGTGTTTGTCTTCACCTTACCACTCCCCTACCTCGGGCCTGGGACTGCTCTTCCTCCAGGTTTTGTCGCCGGTGTTGTCATTCTCGTTTTGGGCTTGGTGTTCTATGCACGAAAACCTGCACTGGTGCCAGCTACAGCACCCGGTTCATAAACTAGGCTTCTTTTTACTGTAAGAAAGAAATCGAAGCAAATTTGTTACAGTAGTCATTTTAGTCACACATTTTGTATGTCTTAGACCTTTCAGATAATCTGAGAGAAGTGTATCCTTCTGTATCACAATTTTTTGTATAAGACGGTCTAATTGTCGTCTAAATAAGGGCCAAACTATGACATTTTGGATTCGCTGTATTAACTGTTCCTGTTTTAACCAACATAGCAGTTAATGCAGTTAATGTAATTGTCTCTTGGCATGATCATGAGAATTATTTGTGGCTTTACTTTCTCCGTCTCTATCATTTGTTTTTTTCCTCGTCTTTTGGTATGAGGAGCCTAACCAATTCAAATCAAGTTACGATCCCTAACGAGTAATCACTTGGAAACTTTATAACTATTTATATTCGAATACAGAGGGGATTTGAAAGTCGGGGACATTTTTGACACGTAAAAATTACATCACAACAAGATCATTTTATGTGGTACGATTTATCAAATAGGACGGTTTTATAGAAGACTTCTTTTCTCTTCTCCGACTTCCTAATTCATCTTCTCATAAAAGCACGGAATTTAGCAAAAATGTTCAGCAGAGCATCCTAAACAGTCACCAGTCACCAGCATCATTGCATTCCTAGGTCATATCCGTCTCAAACTTAAATCAGGTTAGATAGATAGACGAGACAAAAAACAGAATCTCTAGGAACTAGCAAAAACTTGTCTCGTCTACCCAAGTACGGTGTTCTTTGACTGTTTCAATCTTAAGACGTGGTTCTTTGACTTGTTTTAATCTTAAGATGAAAATACCGTCTTGAGAAAGACCGACTTCTATCTGGGGAGTTCCTCAACTAATCTCAATCAAATATGAACATTTTCATTTCCAAAGCTTCAATCTTTCAGTCTCCTTTACAAATCTCAATAAATAATTAACACTTAAAGGTTTGTTCTTTAATTATTTTGTGGTATTACAATTTTTGGTTGATCATAATTTATATGTGTTTGTTTATTGTTTTGATTTAGGGATCAATTTTTGTTGCAAGTTAAATTATTTGTGAGTATTATTTAATTGTGATAAAATTTCATGTGGGATTCTTTGTATTACTAATACAATACAAGTAATTATTGTGTAAGATCGTCTTACAGTTTGAGACTGTCCTTTTCTATGTATAAAACCACTCATTCATTACTGTCTGAAAAGACCGTCTCACACTGTAAAACAGTCTTAATATATAACTTGTGGTACTCATAAGAAGTACTTTGTGCTGCATGTTGCTATAAGCCTGTAATGAGTATTTATGTGCTGGATGTTGCTGTAAGGTGCTAGAAATCCTTTCAATTCGACGATTGGGGTGTGCATTTTGGTTCAGTGTCCTTTACAACTGAAGTAACTCCGAGCCAGCGATGATAACAGGGAAATGTTAGCCCAGCAGGCGACCGTCTTTAGGCGGAAAATGAGAAAAGGATAGCTGGAGCCGGAGGTATTCTTTTGTTGCATTGTCAATATTTATGTGATAGAAGCTTGAATGCTTGATGAAGTAATAGACCATTGTTAACAGTTCTGCTGTTGAATTTCAGGCGAGGTCCGAGGAGGACTCGAGTGGCATTGTTCTAGAGTACTCGAAACTCACTGTACCCTTTGAAAAAAGGTGGTGGAATGCTTGGTTGGCTGAAATAGGGCGCATGGCCGAATGCTATCAGTCTGGTTTGCTGATTTTCTGATAGCTCCTTGCCTGGTAATCGAAATATAGTTTCACATTCAAATTGATATTTGCAGGTTCTTTCAGAATTGTGCATGCTTTCATATTTTTCAGTTCCTTAATTCTTATTCCATATCCTTAGCCTCATGTCGTATAGGACGTGTACTAGTACAGCCCTAAGATGAGGAGTCGAAGTAACATATGATCAGATACGATCAATATGATAGATATTAGCCAAAGACATATATAAATAGAAAATAAACAGCATTTCGATAATAACTTATATCAAATAATAAAAACAAAATGATAAATTAAAGGCCATAATAATGATATCCTAAAAATAGTAACAGTAAATAACAGAAAAAATCTGTCAAAAAAACGGTTAATGTTCCCGGTAAATCCTCCCCTCCTTTTTTCAAGGATTATCTCCTTTGTTACCTCTCAATGATCTTCTCAAACCCGTTTCAAAAATCGTCTTTCATTTTCACCTAAACTTCCTTACAATCAGCCTCTCCTTTTACCCTGCATTAGATTTTCTCCTTGATTCAAACTTGTATTTTTCATTCCTTTTTGTCTCCGAAAACAGCTGTTTTTATCTTTTTCGTTTATATACCACCTCTGAAAGCGTCCTCATTTCCGAAAGTGTCCTTTGTTAATCCTCTCCTGCCTTCTAATGGGCAATTGTTGCCCCAGAGGCAATGCAGCTCCGACAGAATCCCCTGACGACCAAAATGCAGTTGGTGGGTCCATTTCGAATAGCAATGCAGTGAATCCTAGCAGCCATAAACGAGATGGGTCGTCTAAGCCCCCTCCGCCAGCTTCACCTGGACCAAGTAACAAGCCCAAAAAACAGGCCCAGATGGGTCCGGTGTTGGGCCGACCCATGGAAGATGTAAAGTCCATGTACAGTTTCGGAAAGGAGCTAGGCCGTGGTCAATTTGGGGTAACCCATTTAGTCACCCATAAGCAATCGGGGGAGCAATTCGCTTGTAAGACTATAGCTAAGCGGAAACTGACCAATAAGGAGGATATTGAGGATGTAAGAAGAGAAGTTCAGATAATGCATCATTTGACAGGACAGCCTAATATCGTGGATATAAAGGGCGCGTTTGAGGATAAGCATTCGGTCCATTTGGTAATGGAGCTTTGTGCAGGTGGGGAGCTTTTTGATCGGATCATTGCCAAAGGTCATTACACTGAACGAGCTGCTGCTTCGTTGCTTAGGACTATTGTTCAAATTGTGCATACTTGTCATTCCATGGGTGTCATTCATCGTGATCTTAAACCCGAGAATTTTCTCCTGTTGAATAAGGATGAGAATGCTCCTCTTAAGGCCACTGATTTCGGTCTGTCCGTTTTCTTCAAGTCAGGTTTGTATTTCCCTTAGAAAGTTTTGTCAGGCCATATTGGGTCGTGTATTAGCCTGTTTGGGCCGAGTCATGTTTAACCGGTCAAAGCATGAATCGTGATTAAATACTACTGGTTGATTTCTACAGGTGATACATTCAAGGACATTGTTGGGAGTGCATACTACATTGCACCAGAGGTCTTGAAGCGAAAATATGGGCCGGAAGTTGATATATGGAGTGTAGGGGTGATGCTATACATTCTGTTATGTGGAGTTCCTCCCTTTTGGGCAGGTACCGATTTTTCTTCAACCGCTTTTTCTTTTGTAACATCTCAGACTAGTTTAACTAAATGCATGTTTTTCTGTGACAGAAACTGAACATGGTATATTCAACGCAATCCTAAAGGGTCATGTCGATTTCACTAGTGACCCATGGCCTCAGATTTCACCTCAGGCAAAGGATTTGATCAGGAAGATGTTGAACACTGATCCGAAACAAAGACTTACAGCTTATCAAGTTCTCAGTAAGTTCTAAAACTTGCTGTTTGTTTTTTGTTGCATATCAATCAAATTCTAATGCGATTTCTGGCATTGTTTTACGTTTTCTTTTTTCCCCCCGGCAGATCATCCGTGGATTAAAGAGGATGGAGAAGCACCTGATACTCCTCTCGACAATGCTGTTTTGGACAGATTGAAACAGTTCAGAGCAATGAACAAGTTCAAGAAAGTTGCTCTAAGGGTTAGTATCAAACCACTGATCATATACAAATCCCGAGATGTATTATTTATAAGTATTGATTTGTTTTGGATTAATTAGGTGATCGCCGGATGTTTATCAGAGGAAGAAATCATGGGACTAAAGGAGATGTTTAAGAGCATGGACACCGACAACAGTGGGACTATAACTCTAGAAGAGTTGAAACAAGGCATGCAAAAGCAAGGGACTAAGCTCTCTGAGTATGAGGTCAAACAATTAATGGAAGCTGTAAGTATTTTCTTTCCGAAGAATTTACATATTCGTGACTTGGATTTGAAACGGGTCAGTATCAAAATTTATCTTGTGTTTATTGCTGAAAAAAACAGGCAGATGCAGATGGAAACGGGCTTATAGACTACGAGGAGTTCATCACTGCAACAATGCATATGAACAGAATGGACAGAGAAGAGCATCTGTACACCGCCTTCCAGTACTTTGATAAAGACAATAGCGGGTATGAGTCTAGTATGAGATGGTTCACTTGGACTCATATAAGACCGTCTCATATATTTTTTTGTGTGCTGACGTAAATTAATACCGGCATTTCACTGGTTTTTGATCCTGCTTTCTCATAGAAATAAGACATGTTTGGTTTGTTCAGGTACATTACAATAGAAGAGCTAGAACAAGCTTTACGCGAATATGGCATGCAGGATGGACGAGACATTAAGGAAATCGTTTCTGAAGTCGATTCTGATAATGTAAGTCAGACTCAATTTCTAGTAAAACATGTTCAATCAAATAAAATGGTTTTTCTGACAGGTCTTAAAACATGAAAATTTTACAGGATGGCCGGATTAACTACGATGAATTTGTAGCAATGATGAGGAAAGGAAATCCTGAGGCCGGAAACTTGAAGAAACGACGTAGCATAGATTTATGACTTGAGTGAAGAAATGACTTAGTAGTTAGTATATAGGTCCATGTCTATTTGGGTGACTAATGTACATTATTCGTTCTTACGACAAAAGGGGTGGTGGATTATGATTGTGAAGACGGTACTTCCTGTCCGAATCAAGAAGAATACCAAGAGGGAGAAGCTTATTGTGACTATATTCTGGGAGTTTGGATCATCTGTCCCATTTCCGTTTCCCATCTTATATTTGGGTGGTCTGTAGGTGCAGGTTGGTAGCGGGTTACTTGCTTTTTTATTTTTTTTATTTCCTCTTGTACTCACATCATTTCTAACTAATGCCCAAGAGGGATCGAGGCTCCGTTGAGTATATATTTGGCTCTCAATTTTTACAGATTTATTCGAGAAATTGTCTCAGAAAATAGCTTCAGGTTCTGCAATATGCATAGCGGCCTGAAAGGACTTCTTATGACCTGGGTTCAAATCCGAGTAAATTGACACATAGCTAGCCGACATCTATAATGATTTATCAGTTTTTTTTGGCTATTTTCATGACTCGAAAACATCACATTTTCCATTGATTTGGCAATAATGCAATACATACAGTACAGGGTGGCAATTCGCTCACCGCTGCTGCAAGTTAATACTCAACCCATTTTGGGTTTAACCTTAGTCTACAATACTAGCTTTCATTGAAGTAGAGGCACGAAGTAGCAGTCGGTCATTGAGCGGATCCCACATTAGCGCCAAGACGTTGGTGTCGGAAAATTTATCAAGGATGGGCTGAGAAGTAAGCAAGCAAGCCTACTAGAGGAGCATTGATATATGT
>JAOWBH010000032.1:800256-814047 GCA_028566215.1 Silene coronaria
CGCTATGTTTTTTTCCGGAGATTTGAGTTGAAATTTCGCCGATATGAGTTCTATTTCATTGTTATGAGAATGAGAATTGCAGTAATCTGAGTTTTTGTTCTTACATTTATAGATTAAGTTTTTGTTTAATTGTGATGCTTATTAGTGTTGTAATTTGAGTTGAATTTTCGGCAACTAATTTCCTGGAGGAATGTTAATGTGATAGGTCTAGATGTTGCTTTTGTCTAACTGCGATGTTAAATGTGGTCATTTGAGTTGAATTTTGTGTGAAGTGACTTCAATTTTGTTGTTACGGATATATTTGTTTGTAAAACAATTGTTAAAAGATTTTAGTAATTTTTCCTAGTGGTTCAATGTTTGTCAGTTATTGAGGTAAGACATTGTGGGAGGATATCTACTGCTGTGTTGAAATTTTACACCATTGTGATTGTCGGCAAAATGCTTTTATCCTTGGCTATTGAGGTAATCTGCTGAAAATGGCTGTGGATCTTAACTTGGAGTTTGGATGTGTTAACGTTTTTGTAGTCAAGTTAAGTAGGCGGACAATGGTTAATATGCCGTATAGCTATATTCCACGGGAGTTTGTTTTACTGTGCTGACATAAATAAGTACAGAGATTATGGTTCTTTCAGTGACAAATATAGCATTTGTTTGCTTAGTGGTTCACTATTTTGAGCTCTATGTGTACCGCTTATGTACATTCTGTGAGTTTGGGGGTTTTGTGTGCCATGGAATGACGGAAGCCAGTATTCACATGTCTTAATCGTGACTTTTAAGTTACACTTTACTCTGTAAGTGATTGCTGTTTGACAAGAAAAATATGAATTTCCCGGACAAAGAATGAGTTGTCTTGTTGACAAATCTTTTATCAAATAGGGGAGTAAGTGAGTAACAATTTCCATTAGTTTCTACTTCCTACAGAAACGAGCAAGTTGTTTACCTACTCGCTATTAGTCGTGGAAATCCCATGGAAAATTGCGTTCTATACTGAATCTAGTTTGAAAAGCGTGCTTTGGGTGCACTTAAGCTGAAGGCTCAAGGCAGCACTAGCCACACTAGCTTGGGGCACCTTAGTTATGCTATTTATAAAAAGTGTACTTAGCGATGGCATTGACATGCAAATCGATTTACTTTCCTTGTGTTTGCTTTCCTTTGCCCCATTATCTCTATCCTATATGTTCGTAATCCTTATAAGAAGAGGAAAATGGTATTGGATATTATTTTGTTTAGAAGATGCAGTTTTGTTTGAAAAGAGGGTGCACCTTGTGTGCATGAGGGGCACACCTTACTTCTCACCGCGTCGGTGCACCTTCCACCTTTTAAAACTAGATAAGTAGGGAGATTCACATGAATCGAATTACTGAGTTGGAACTTATGAAATTTTTCACTTCTTGTGTAAGTGTTCTAATAGTCACTTGTTGAGTCCGTGGATGTCGTGGAATTTGACGTGCCTGAAATGCTTTTTGTAACATTCGGCAACATATTTCAGTGTTTGCTGATTTTTTGCTTTCATGTGATTCAGATGTCAGTACACTAGTGGCCTTACAGGAGAAGGATTAGTTTCTATACCGCATGCTAATTGTGATGGCTACCAGAACAATTGTGCGAAGGAGGAGAGCCCTTGTCAATGCACTTAGTCAGCCTAGTGGCTCATATCGGAGTTTTTCTTGTTTTAGACTTGAACAGTCATCTTCTGTCCCTAATTCACGGAATTCAAGTTGGTCAGTGGCTTTACCGTCTCTTGATTCTGATTCACGAAAAGAAAAGGAGTCATCATTGATAACCAAAGAAAAAATAGATCTTCTCTCTGCTGCGGGGCTTCTACAGAAAGATTTTGGTGGAACTTCAGCTTTCAGATCAGTTTATAAACGCCCGTTCTATGGATCATCTTTGGGAGCCAATTGGGTGTCACAAGGCTTGCGCTATTCATCAACAGCAGCTGCAGGTCAAGCTCAGTTTCGGGATAGTAAAAACAAAAAAGAACAAACGGTTGCTTCTCAGAAAAAGGAAGCGTCTCCTGAAGAATGTGATCAAGCAGTTGAGGGTCTCAGTTCTGCTAAAGCTAAAGCCAAAGCTAAGCAATTGCAGGAAGAATCTCAAAAGACTGAAAAAGCTCTCCTGCAAAAACTCTGGGCAAGACTTTTGGGAATCGGTCCTGCCTTGAGGGTTATTGCGTCCATGAGCAGGTATATATTTGACCCTATACATAAAAGGTCGCTTTGGAATTTTCTGTAAAGCTAATATTGTTTTTAATTACCTCAGAGCGGACTGGGCTAAGAAGATACACCACTGGAAGGATCATATTGTGGAAGGCGCGCAACATTATTGGTTGGGTACAAAATTACTTTGGGCTGATGTGAGGATATGCTCAAGGCTTATGGTGAAGCTTGCTAGTGGAAAGAGTCTATCAAGACGAGAGAGACAGCAACTAACCCGTACTACGGCTGACATATTCAGGCTTGTGCCGGTTGCAGTATTCATTATAGTTCCTTTCATGGAGTTCTTGTTGCCGGTATTTCTGAAATTGTTTCCAAATATGTTGCCATCAACTTTCCAAGACAAGATGAAGGAACAGGTGAACTCATATTGGCATTTGAATTTGCATGTTGTGGTTATTACTGTTTTTACTTTCTTTTAGTGAAGACAGCTTTTATTTTTTGCCTGAAGACCGCTTATATGCTGAAAGTGTTTGGTATGACAACAATATTAAGATAATTGCCTTAAAAACTTCTGCCAATGGGGAGGGAAGGGGGTCGGATCACTCGGATGTATGGAAGCATTTTCCTGCTGTCCTGCATTTAGCGAGTAATTTTACTTCAGCTCATATTTTAAGCGTTGACAGCTTAGGATATCATTTTGATTTATTACTATTTATTCCTAGCCCCAAGAATAGTACTGAGTAATATTATCTGCATTGCAAATGTTAACATTCAAGAATTATTTGTTGTATGAAAATATAATGCTCAGAAGCAATGTTTATGAATTGTTTACGACTGGTCAATGAGTATTGCTTTGTATGATTATGTGTGGCCATGACTTGAAACCTTTGGTATACTTTTCAGGAACTGATAGGTGCATTAGTTGGTTTGGATTTTTTTAAACTTTCGTGCCACTCTATAGACCTTGCACCTTGATTGATTTGCTTTACTATCCATACTTTTTCTCAGGAGCAATTGAAACGGAGGCTAAATGCTAGAATAGAATATGCCAAGTTTCTTCAGGAAACGGTGAAAGAGATGGCGAAAGAAGTCCAAAATTCACGTAGTGGAGAAGTTAAGCAAACTGCAGAGGATCTTGATGAATTCATGAACAAAGTAATTGGGCAATGTTTTCTGTCACTGTCTTTTCTGTTGATGAATAATTTCTCTAGGAGTTCTAGGACATAATTCACACCGTAATGATAAACAGGTTAGGAAGGGTGAAGATGTGTCCAATGAAGAAATTTTGGGCTTCGCTAAGCTGTTTAATGATGAATTGACTCTGGATAACATCAGCAGGTTGGTGGTTGCATTCTTTTTACGGCATTATGCACCCCTAATTTCCTACTTTTAGTTGATAAACTGTGCTTTTTATCATAATTATTTATGATGGTAAATTAATTATTTTCTCACTTTGTGCTTCCCCATTACGTTTATAATTATGTTGTTTCCATGCAGGCCCCGGTTAATTACCATGTGCAAATACATGGGTATCACACCTTTTGGAACAGATGCATACTTGCGTTTTATGCTTCGCAACAAGCTCCGCAAGTAAGTGGTCTATATATTTGCTATATAACTTTATTTTACAAGTCAAACATATCAGTCAACACTTTGTTTTATCTCTTCATGTTTAATTGCAATTACCCATATCATTGAAGTCCAATAAAATAAACTGTAGAAACTATCATTGTGTGTCAGCCCCACGACACTTATTCATCGCTTAAGTTATCGACCTCTGGATGTTAGCTTTTGTTATTAGTAATCCCATGTGTTGGTTCCTTATGTATTGTAGATTTGTAGTTCTCCGGGTAAGAGTGTAAGACACCTAGAGTTGCCGATGGTAGTTGTTTATGTAGCCAATTTCCAAGTAGGTTTGCTTTGTTCGGCCGCTTTTGCTTATCAAGTTAGATCTCTAGCTTTACCCTAAAAAGAAAAAGAAAAAGAAAAAAAAAAAGCAAGGCCAGATCTAGCTTTGTTGAATGAAGCAGGATTGCATTTTGAGTTTGCCTCTTGATTAACCCTATGAAGAGCTAGAAATTAATTTGAATGGTTGATTATGGCATGGATACGTCCTCGTGAAAAGCTAAATTGATGTTCTTGATCTTTATATTTATGCTCTGGACCTTAACATCCTACTTGTTCTGTTATCCTTTTTTAATTAGTGAAGTTACATTCCAAGTAATTATCAAGCTCTTAGTATTAGCCTTACAATCAGTTCGATTGGTCCTATTTTAATTGAGATATCTTACACTGTACTTGGCTGATAAGATTGCTTCTATTGTCTTGATCTATCCCTTAGTAAAGTTATTAAGGTGTAAATAGTAGATACTCACTGAAACACTACTTATTCTATCTTGGAAGGATTAAAGAAGATGATAAAATGATTCAAGCTGAGGGCGTGAAGTCACTTTCAGAGGAAGAGCTCCGTCAAGCCTGTAGAGATAGAGGGTTGCTTGGTTTACTTTCCGTTGAAGAAATGCGCCAACAGGTTTGTCATTTATCCTTGTCTGTTCGCCAAATTATCACATCACTCTAGGAGGCTATGCAGTGATGGTACTGTGAAATTACTGAGGGTTTAAGCAACAATTTTTACCTAGTCTGATGTGAAGTCACTTTGAATTCACATGAATCAAATGAACCCTTTCAACTGGCAAGAACCTTTGTTTGTCATTTGATTATGTATGGTCAGTTCTTATCAGCTGTTGCCTATCTATTGTACTACTTTTTTTTATCAACTCTAAATCATTCAAGTTCTTCATATGTACAGCTGAGAGACTGGTTGGACTTATCTCTGAATCACTCGGTTCCATCATCTCTGTTAATTCTTTCTAGGTAAAGAGGAATGATTTGCTCTTATATGATCTCTCTTGACTTGGAAGTTTTCTGATATTATAACTCATGATTTAACATTTTCTCTCAGAGCTTTCAACATATCTGGAAAAATCAAGCCTGAGGAAGCTGTGGAATTTGCAATTTCCTCTTTGCCAGATGAGGTTGTTGATACTGTTGGAGCTACATCGTTGCCATCGGAAGATACCGTCTCAGATAGGAGGAGAAAGCTGGAATTCCTTGAAATGCAGGAAGAATTAATCAAGGTCTTAAATTGTATACATGTTATCTAAGCTGGAATTCCTTGAAATGCGCAAGGGCTGAAATTTTATACATATTATCTAATCAGAATTCTCCCCTAGCGTTCTTATAATTTGTTTGATGCAGCATCCTATGCTCTCTTCACTACACCCACATTCTGTTTCGTTTGTTTGAATGTAGCATATTAAACCATTATCTAGGTTTCCAAAAAAAAAAAACAGAGAATTATATCCAACTCAACATTTATCTCTCTTAACTTAGTGTCACTCGGAGATTTTATTGCATTTGATCTTGTAGGAGGAAGAGAAAAAAGCAGAAAAGGAAAGAGCAAAACAAAAAGAGTCTACTACTAGCCATAAGGATTTGGCTTCAGCTGAGATGATGGTGGATCCCTCTCCTAGAGAGGCGAAAGAACGTGAGAAGGCTGAACTATTGGACAGTGATGACCAACTTTGTGAGCTCAGTCGTGCATTGGCTGTGCTTGCTTCAGCATCTGTAAGGCTGATTGCTGTTGTATTGAATATTTACATTGGACTGGTAGAATTATTCGCACAATTGACCGTTTTTCTGTTTCATTTATTCTAGTCAGTGAGCAGGGAACGTGAGGAGTTCTTGAGGCTTGTCAATAAGGAGGTTAGTATATACTTGGTTATAATAAATATTCCACGCATTCATCGTCCTACCCATGTTATTAGTCAAACAAGTTTTTGACCATCTCTTTGAGACTGTAGATTGTAGCCTTGTAGGCTCACATGTTTAACTCTGTTTTCAGATTGAGTTATACAATAGCATGGTAGAGGAAGGAAAAGAAGGGGAGGTAGAAGCTGAAAAGGCATATAGAGCTGCTCGAGAGGCTGACGAGGAAGATTCAGATACAACTGCAGTTTCTTCAGCCCTTATAGATAAGGTAGTGTGGAATCCCTTAACGGTTTCAGCTGTTTGATCCAGTTTATTCTGAAGTTGCTCTTCTAATCAAGCATGCTTTTAATATCTTGACCTGTAAAAGGAATTGGCTTAAGTTTCTCTGTTTGATTATATATCAGGTGGATGCTATGCTTCAAAAGCTTGAGAAAGAAATTGATGATGTTGATGCAGAAATTGGTGATCGTTGGCGATTACTAGACAGGTTATATTTGCTTTCTATTTTTGTTCTCTAAATTATGATGGCACTTCTGACTGATGCAAGGTTCTCATGGCCACAAACACATGATTCAGATATATATATGAACCTGTACTGCTTTAAATGTATGCTTGTACTGTTGTAAATGTATGGCCCCATAAAATGGCATCACACATGAAGTATGTAGGGGAAATTGGTGGTTATCAGTTTTTGGACAGAACTAATTCTGTCGAAGTTAATTTCCGATGATTAGCGTCAGCGCCGTCAGGCAACCTTCGCAGCTCACCATATCAAAGGGTTTTCGACCAGGACTTACCCATTTCACACAACACATCCTCAAATCTGTCAAGTACTCATTGGTCACGAAACCTGGGAGTAATCTGATATACGATCTAGTATGGCTATGCCAAGACTTGGCAATACTAAACTAACCTGACCCAAAAAAGTACAATTTTCACTAAATCCGAACCCAAAATGATCCGATTAAAAATGAGGACTGGCATGGAATGACTGATTTGAAACGAATACCTCAACAATTAGAACTTGAATCCACCGGAATGCCTAGAAACCTGCTATGATCGGAGTTAAGCTCTTGAAAATGTTGATTTCATTGTTTGATTAGGCAAAATAATAATCAAGGCTGGATAAGTAACACACATTAACTAATCCACTACCCTCCTTCTTGTTGGTTCTTTTACTTGCCATAGATTATATGTAAGAAGTGTTATTCACAATGTCAATGTTTGATAGGGACTATGACGGGAAGGTAACGCCAGAAGAAGTGGCTTCTGCAGCTGCATACCTTAAAAACACACTGGACAAAGATGGTATTCAGGAGCTAATCAGCAGGCTTTCGAAAGACAGAGGTATGTTCCTTCATACACACCCTTTCCCATAACACACGCACACAAATACTTTCTGACCTCCAAGCCTCGACCCAATTGCACGACCAGCAGCATTTATTTCACCTTTACTATGTTTATATCCCCAAAAAGAGCACATGTAGGATTTAAAATAAATAAAAAAAAACAATAGATCTTATTATTACTCTCAGTCTTGTTATTTATACTCTCCATTTTACTTCTGATGACTTCATTTCCATATCAGGCTGTTCCATAAGAAAAATCTTCTTCTATCTAATAATAAAATAAATCCTTTTCCTAGTTTTAATTTTCCATGGTTAAACAAATTCTCTGTAACTTGTTAGACGGGGGACCTTTGGGTAAATGAGCCCAACAAAACCATTTTTCATGTTGCAAGTGTTCTCGCTTGTCGTAGTTACCACTTACCAGGAGGACTAGCTTCGCCTTCACAGTTCACACACTTGATCATGGGTCTCAAACGAGGAGAGTATATATCAGTATCATTTGTGATTTCCTGCTGCGTCTTGCTGAAAATGTGCGTATTTACCTTGACCAGATGGAAAGATACTCGTCGAAGACATTGTAAAGCTAGGTGGTCAAAAAGAGGAAGACGGAACAGCTGAATCAAACAGATGAATTGATTAGTTCACATTCAAGATTTTTTGGCTCAATTATTTTGGTCGATATCTGATTTAGTTCATATAATTACTAGAAATATCGTTAAAAATGTCCAATTTGTGGCTGTGCTACCTGAAAATATCTGCGCTTTGCCACAATTCTTTTTGGCTTTGTAATAAGTAGTTAAGACTAGCTAGTAACTGCTGTCCATATAGATGGTTACATGAAAAGAAACGGTATTTTACACGACTATTTTTAGCATATAAGGCTATAGGGTATGCGGAATTTGAGTCGGATAGGCTAACATGGTGGTGAAACTTTTCTTTCTTAGTTTTAACATTGTTTTCTGTAAGAGATCAAACTTCTGACCTCTAATTAAAATCTAAGTATTTAGGCTTTGGACTCGGGAGTGTTTCGTATGTATGAATGTTTAGCATAGCTTGTGTTATCCCTGGTTGCATGAGTACTGATTCTATTATTTGTGGTGTAGTCGTAGTTAACAGATCGGATATTGTAAGGAAAGCCGAGCTGTTGGAAATAGAAACTCAGCATCCTACTAGTTATATTGATGCTCGATTTACGTGGTGCTGCTGCTGTGGTATCAGGACTTGCCATAAATCTTACAAGGCTGCAGTGCTGCACGCCTGCACCCGTATCCAGTGTGGTTGAATGTGTGCAATATCTAATTATTTCGAAATTATAGATAGGCTGTTCCAAAACAATATTTTGGTTGAGAGCAGATTATTTGTCGTAATTTTGTATCACATCTTATGTTTCATTACGTTAATCTTCTTACATGTCATTATCTTAAGAGATTCCCAAAATCATTTTTAATAACTAATGTGACATAGGATTCGAACTTGTGATTAATAGTGTTTTAAATAAACACCTTTTAATAGTTTTGGAGTACTTCATACAAATTCTTGCTAAAGATGATTATATGTTAAAAACAAATTGAAAATAAACCGATGTATCCGATTTGGCTTGGAACTAGACCCGACACCCGAACTTGACCCGAATCTGAACTAACCCAACCCGATTTAACCCGACCCGAATTTATTGTTGCAAGCTGATTATTATCCACAAATAACTTGATAATAGTTTACTCGAAAATAACCCAAACGACCTGACCCGAACCCAACTTGAAGTTTGTTGACCCAAAACTGACCCAACCCGATTGACCCGCCATGTCTACTTGAAACCAAACATAACTAAAAGCCATGAGTAGATATGAACCGAGAAAACACGCTAATATGACTGACCTCATCAGCCCGACTGTCACTGATCCAATTGACAGCTTGATTTCACGAGTACAAAGTGCAGTCGAGACTCGAGATAGTTGATAAGAAATGGAGTGATTGTTCATGTAAGAATAGAACTGCAGTTAAGTATAGAACTGAAGTTTAAGTTAATGTATGTATGTAAAGACGCCCTCACCGTATGAAGAAGGCTGAGGGCAACTCTATAGGAGAGAAGGCATGGTGAATCGATAACATGCCAAGTCTTATAAATATTACAGTACTTCATAATTATTTATAAACAAAGTAAAGGAAAAGAAAAACAAGCTTTTCTCGGTTTTTCATGGTGGTCTGGCTGGTTGTAAACTTGTACTGGTTGTAAACAGTTATTCTTCTTTACCGTCTTTGCCCTTGCCGCCCTTTAAGAAACGCATCCACCAGTAAGCAGAGGATTTAGGGTGACGAGTGAGGCCATTTTTGTAGTCAACGTAAACTAACCCAAACCGTTTGGTGTAACCTTGTTGCCATTCAAAGTTATCCAGCAATGACCACGCAAAGTATCCCTTCAGATTTACGCCATCCCTGCACATTGAATTACAACCACGGTGTAAACTAAGCATGTTTGCTATGACGAACCAAAGCAGTTCATAGAATTACACACTAGAATTGTCTGTATTTCGTAAAATATATTTTTATGAAAGTATGTTGGATACGATTACAATGGAATAATACTTAACGGTTTTTGGCACAGTTTTTCAGCAATGGGGTAGGCAATGGCTTTGTTTGAAATGTGAAATCGACATAGAATAAATACAGATGAAGTTAGATTAGTAAACTTCTTGGCGCGATGTTTAACCAGCAAAATGACATTCAGGTTCTTATGCATCAATTTAGCAGCATGACTGATTCAGATTATTTGAAGTAAAACAAAAGAGATGCGTACTTGAGGGCCTCTGCAACGGCAGCTACATATTGCTTGTAAAAGTTGACTCTCATCTTGTCATCGAGTACGTCATGGAGCTCAGCTGAAGCATCATCTTCATCATCCATTCCTATCAATCGCACAACATTGGGAATTTAGCCCACTACAAGATTTGAGATCAGCCAACTTGAATCACGGTCTCTACTCGGGGGATCAGTTGTAGAATCGGTAGATTAAACAGAAAAGTACAAATACCATTCTCAGTAATAAAAATTGGAGGATTGTTGTATCTTTCGGATATGTATGCAAGAGTTTTCTTGATTCCCCAAGGTACTACATAAAGCCATTCTGATGCTGCCTGCCATTCAATTGGACACGAATCAATGAAAACTGGGAACCTTCATTAAAAAACGAACAATAAAGAAGGTGGAAAGGATAAATAAATACCCTTTCACCAATCTTTTCACCGTCTTCCCACTCATCTGTTCAATGCAACAAGAAGACCATAAGAACAGAAGATGTTCCAAGAGACAAGGTTCTAAAGGGATTCAGTGTTACCTATTCTATCTACTCCTTGTGCTGCATAAAAGTCATGTTCTTCAGAATTCTCAGTTGAGTGCGTAATATACCGAGTCGTATAGTGATTTAAGCCTAAAAAATCTACAGAGTTATGGAGTAATTCTTTCTCCTCGGCAGAGAATTGAGGAAGCCGCTCTCCAAGTCTTTCACGCATCGTAAGGGGATAATCTCCTAAAAATATTGGATCCAAATACCTACACCAAACACAATCTTGGATTATCAGTAAACTAAAGAAAACATAGGTATTGAGCGATAAATTAAATGTGTGCTTCAACGAAACTAATACTAAGCGACCTCAGAATGCGGTCATCTTCCTTGTAGTAATTTTAATTCATCATTTGAAAAGAGTTACTCTAAGCTTAATAACTGAATTAAACTGCAGGTATCAGTTCATATACCATCCTAGCTGGAAATCAAGTCGTCGTTGTGCAGCAGCTTTATCTTCCTCACTCTCTGATAGGGGCTCAGCCCATTCACAATCTGGGGAGATCCCGATCTCCCCCCCCTGCATCTCCTATATGAAGAGAATATAGTATGTAAGAATACAGAATATGTTCATGTCAGCAGAAGTGAAATGAAGAACAAAAATAAACTGAACCAAACTACAAGACCAGACATCACTTAACCTGGCCTGAAGTAAAGTGAACTAAAATTAAGTCCCAAAAGAACGAGGACTCCTACACTTTGGTGCACTCACAAGTTATGCTGCTAGGACTCGGTTAAAAGTATGGTGCGTATCCAAATGTCGGATTCGGCTATTTTATGGAAAAAATTCATGTCTTTGGTCTAAAATGAAATGTCAGAGTGTCCAGTGCCCAACACGGATACGGGAGAGAATATTGAAGAGTCCATGCAACAGTCATAGACTCATAGGTAACCATAGAACTCTATTGTGAAGCAATCTAGTAATTTGGCTACTTGGGAATACGAATGAGCTCGACTCGTAGTCATTCAGCAACAACTATTTGGTTTTTCAATTTTCAGGAAAATATTTTACCTTGTACTTTTTCCTGTAGACGGAAACAGCTAAAGCATGGGCCAGAAGCTGGTGGTGTGAAGCCAAATACGGTTCTGTAGATGGATTCTCCTTTCTTCCTGGAGCGAATATTCCAATGCAATGTCCATTTATGGCAGTTTGGAGAGGCTCATTAAACGTGATCCAGTTCTTCACTCTATCCCCAAAATTTTCAAAGCATGCCTCTGCATAAAGCGCAAAGTATTTGCTGGAATTTTCCACTTGTTAAGTATATTCGTCATCTCTCCACAGAAGTGAAACTTTTTATTTTGGCAGAAACTAAACAGAATAGCAGTGTAAAACGCACTGTAATCTTTTTTTTTTAGTTTGATAAAATTGATCAGATTTTCAACAGCAAAAGTTCATAATTTAGCGACAATTTATATAGTAGTAAACGCTTGTAAACTGGACTTACGCTATATCCTTGTTCAACCATCCTCCCATTGACTGCTGAAGGTGTAACGGAAGATCCCAGTGGTACAAAGTAACATAAGGCTGAATACCTGCAAATGAAAACTAGACCGTTATGTCAAATCATTGTTGAGGTTGAAAGATATCTTTAGTACATCAAACCGATCATACCTCGCTCAAGAAGAGCATTAATTAGATTGTTATAGTAATTGATCCCTTCATCATTAACCTTAGTCCCAAGACCATCTGGAAACACACAGAAGCAATAAGCGCCATTACATGTAAGTTAAACTCAAGGCCTATATACATAATGAAGATCAAATTGAACAGATGTAGAAACACGTTATTACCAGGGAATATTCGAGACCATGATATTGAGAACCGATACGCAGTGAAACCCATCATTGATATGAGGTCTACATCTTCCTGTCACCCAAGGTACTCACATAATCAGGCCTATGAAAAGTTATTTCATTCCCTCCAACTCTAATTCTTTCATGCCACAACTTCAATATATTACCGAAACAACTTTTTTACGCACAACTGATCAACTTAACCATGTTTAGGCACAAGCCAATCTAGGCACATTGAGCCGATTGAGGTAAGGTGACATGATGTAGGTTCCGTTCATCAACCAAAAAGAGAAACAAAATAAAACCAACCTTGTAGCGATGATACTGATCTACTGCTACATCCCCATTACTGCCATCAACGATTTTTCCTAGATGAACAACCATAAATATAACTTTAATCAATCCACTGCCTTTAAACAAAAAACCTTATCATATTAAATTTAAACTCGTGTTAGCTAGATTAGCATAAATTACCTTCAGTATGTGTAAAAGCATCCCAAATACTAGGACCTCTGTTACCCTCATTCCATGCTCCTTCAACCTATATAATACCAACTAGGCCATGATCATCAGTTAAAGTTAAGAGATCACCCTTTAATTTAACGCAAATTCTAGAATAAGATCGTTGTACGGCATACAACGACGACCTAAAAATAAGCTCATGTACATATACTACTATCACTAAATGAGGTGCATAGGTTATCACAAGATCACCGTACGCCATACAACAATCTTATAGTAGACCAAGTGACCAACTACTAATCTGATTATTCTAAAACTCCTAGAAAATGAAAACTAGTTATTACTTTTTCTCATGATAAATCAAACGAGCATGGATCCTCCCCATTTCTTCCCATCAACATTTCCTTTCATTTCCTCTAACAAGATCATTTAAAATAATAACTCCTTCCCCAGTCATCAAACAATTACTCCCTCCATCCCGGTCAATTGTTGTCCTTTGGTTTAATCACAAAGACCAAGGAAAGAGGAGGGGGCCAATTATTAGATGACAAGTGAACCAAATTGGGTGTAAAAGGATCAAATTGCTCATCAAATGCAATCCTAAAATAGAAAGGATAACAATTTACTAAGACACCCAAAATGGAATAGGACAACAAATGACCGGAAGGTAGTCTCCTTTTAGACGGAGATATCCGTTTTATAATTACGATGGGCCAAGTAATACCTAACCAATTATGACAAACTTTTGTTATTCTCTAGATTACTTATTTGTTTTTGTCCTTGTCTATCTAAATGAACAATTCCTAACTATAAAACGGATACCTGTGTCCGTCTTAAACAAGAATTTGTGCTTTTCAAGATAACATTACTATCCTCCAATCATCTGAGAATAAATTCTGGACGTTGAGAGGAAACGAAG
>JAOWBH010000032.1:835219-860577 GCA_028566215.1 Silene coronaria
ACAATTTGCTACACTAATCAATTAATCCTGGCCAGTAATTAACTAATCAGATTCAGGACAATAAACTGAACAACAACAAATATGCGATTTAACAATCAATTTGTTAATCAAATCCTCCTTCTAATCAACCTAGATCCCCTTTACCCTAGATTATAATTTAGCTACTCATAATAGGCAAACTAATAACAATAATAATAAAGGTAAACATAATTGAAAGCATAAATAATATGAACAATAAAACAATTACGAATCTAGAATTTAAATAACGATTAATGAGGAAAGATTAGAAATACTGTAATAGATCCGGAAGATAATAAAGTAACTAAAACTAATCTAGGAGTTTTTCTAAGAGAGTTTTCTGTAAAATACGTAAAATAAAGTTTAACCTAATTATTAAACACGAGTTTCCTATTTATATTACAAAATAACTGACTTAAGGAAGTTTCCAGAAAATCTGCCCAAATTAGGGTCCTCGATCGTGGTAGGCATTCCTGGATCGAGTGCACTCCTCCTCGATCAAGTACTAGCTTACTCGATTGAGTATCCTCTGTTCACAACGATTCTTTGTGTTTTCTCCAATTCTCTTCCTTTATTCTTCCTCGGTCTTCGTGCTATGTCTTGATATTTTCTCTTGCCGATTCCGCGGTGACATTTTTGTATAAACGGCATATAAATGACAATTAATAACAGAAAATCGTATCAAAAGGTGATAAAAGGGAGGCATATAATGTATATAAATATGACTCATCAAGGGATTCCTACCTCAATATGGATGTGCACATTAATTGCTTGAGTATGGAGAGACTTATGGTGCGCCGTAACGTCGGACAGGGGCCGGTTAGCACTCGAGCCCAGTACTTGGGTGCGTCCCGGTACTTGTTTCGGACTGCACTCCGGGTAGTGGGGGTGAGCGGTGCTTCGGTGCCATAATCAGGTTGTGGGTGCCATTGGTGTGTCCCTGGCATCGGTGTTGGTGGTGGAGCGTTGGTATTGGCGATACAGGTTTGTGCCATTTGATGTGTTCATAGTTGCATATCATAATCATGTCTATCGTCTATCACATTTAATTGTACTATTGAAACTGACGTTTGTGTTGTTGTGTAAATTGTAACCTATTTTCGAGATGGCCTATGTCGATCCATATGATATTTTCGATCATATTGGAAGCAGTTGATTTACAAGTTTTGCATTTGACGTGTTCGGGAGTTGTGGGCCGCGCTACAGACTTGGAGTCAGATCATAGATATGAGATATAGGTCGTAGTCTAGTGGACTTGTATTTACTATTTATTCATTTAGTTTGTAATGACTAAACCTGCATTTATTAATAAAATATTCTTTGATTGAAGTTTTGAAACACTACCTCGGGTAACTGAGATGGTGACACCTTCTATTATCTTGGCCGGATAACTTAGGTGAAAATGAACCCGGTATAAGTACAATAGAAGAATGCTTTGGGGTGGGTAGACGCCCTCATTCCAAATCTAGTCTCTATTGTCTTGACCGGTAAACAACGGGGTGGCTTTGGGTATGTGAAATTTGATGTGATTATATACATGCCATGATGAGTTGTTGGATTCTTTGTGTGATAAATCGTTTATGATATGGTTATATGTTAACATGTAGAGTTGGATGAAAGTTTAATGCGTAAAATGTATGATATGCCGTAATGGTGGTTGTTGAGTATTGAAGCACGATGGGATGATCGTGTTGGTAATTTGTATTCATGAAGTGTTAATTGATAATGAAGAACATGACGATGTGATAAAGTGGTGTGGGATAACCTATTGCCTATGAATGTGTTTTATATGGTGTTTAATGTTTAATATGATAAATAGGATTGAAACGTTTATTTTGTGGTGAATAATTGTAGTGAGTATGCATGGATAGACGAATTTATGTGAGCACTGATTTATGAGTTTGTATGGATAATAATGTGGTAGCCAATCTTGACATATGTCAAGGAATATTATTAATGTGGTAGATACGTGTACGGGTTTATCTACATGTTGTCATTATATGATTTCTTTGTAATTATGCGAATAGAAACATGCGAAATAAGGCTATAAGTGAGTTTGGGTGGTGTCGGGGTATATGTAGAGGCTTTAGAGTCTTACTAGAGCAAGTATGGTCGGGGACTCATCCGAGTAAGGGGCACTCGACCGAGTGGGCCCTGAAACTCGACCGAGTGGAGTTCTTTCAGAACCTAGAAGTTTCTGGGGGTGAGGCACTCCGCCGAGTACTCGGAGTACTCGATCGAGTGGTGGATGCTCGGTCGAGTGGGCCTCTCTACTCGACCAACTACGCCTATTGGGAAGTTATGATTGCCTGTTTGAGTCGGGGGCTATGTGTTTATGTTATCTTTGGTTATTAGCATGTAGTTGCTTATATGTTGGTCCTAAGACATGACTTGAGCGGATTCTATTATATAGGGGTAACACCTTATGATTCGCACGATTCGTGTAAGAATGGGCTTGTAATAACGGGGCGGTTTTAAAAAGGTAAATGTGAATAGGATGAGTCCATTTTTGTAACAAAAAGGTTTGAGAGAATGATTTCGACAATGATGATGAATGAAAGTCGGATCTTGAGATCTATGAATGTGAGACATGTGTGTTATTGGGGTTGATGTAAGTTTATGCATTGATGAATGTTTGAGTCATGTAGGTAGGAGTATGAGATCGTGAAGGAGAGAATGTTAGGTGATGAGTGAGAATGCCATCGTTTAAAGCTTGTATTGTTTGTTCGTGGTTGAATTGGGTTTGATTAAGTAGTGATGTAAGGGAGGTAAACGAAGGAATGTTAAATAAAATAGTTCCATATAGGTAGATGTCGACAATAATGGGCACGAGAATTGAGAGACATGAAAATTGTGATAGTGAAGTGATGAAATTTTGAGGAAGGATCTTTTTTACTAGTAGCGATATTTTGTGAGGAAGCATTGTTTCGTTATCTATAAGTGTTAGTGCATCTAAAGGATTAGAATGAAGGATTTGGATATTGATTTGTATATGATTGTCAAGTTAGGAATTTAAAAGTAATAGGAAGAGAATATAACTTATACAAAGTCTTGAGTTGATTGTATGAGATAACTTATGGATAGTGAGTGATGTGTGACCAAGGTTGGATATTTATTTGTTGTTTGAACTTATGGATAGTAAATGAGGCTTGAATAACTTGTGAAGGTAATCATGGTAAGTACGATTTGGTATTTTGGTTGACAAAGTTTGCGATTCGACTTTTTAATAATGAGGAAATAAATGAGGTACCAAAGAGTTAGGTCGAAATAATAACTTGGGTTGTCAATAATCGTTTGAGGATATGAATCGAATCTACGGATTACTGAGTGATAGTGCGAAATTATGAGGCAAGAATATAAGAGAGTATTAGAACGGCATGTGAGCTAAAAGGTTCTCTAGGATCGATATAATATGTTAAATAGATATTTCGAGAATGGAATAATGAAATTCGAGGCGACCAATTACGTCGAGTGGAGACAAAATTTAAGTAATCGGTAGTACTAAAATAGACCTTGAAAGGTATGGAATAAAGATTCTAATAATGTTTCGTGGTGGAACTATTGGGGGCAATTATGTTTAAGTTATATAGTTTTATGTTGAGTCTCGGAATTTTATGGCTTTTTATGGCGGTCTTGTTAAGTTTTGGGCCCGTCGTTTATCACGGTGTCGTATAGGCTTTGCGGCGGTTGTACAACCGCCACTATAACTTACCTACGGTGGCGGTTGTTTCACAAACTGCCATTGTAGTCTCATATAAAACGACGGTTGTTACACATAAACCGCCGCTATAAATTATCTACAATGGCGATTATTGTTTGAAAACCGCCACTATGGGTATTTTAATAATAACTCTGTATTAGAAACCGCCATTACATGTCCCCTATAACGACGGTTTCAGACTAAGAACAGTTGCTATAGTTTAGTATAACGTCGTTTGTTATTAGAAAACCGCCATTAAAGGTCAATATAACGTCGGTTGTTGTTCTAAAACCGCCATTAAAAGTAATTATAACGTCGGCCGTAACTTTTTTTTGGTAAAATACATCGCCTTTTAGCATCGTTTTTAAAGCCGCCGTGATAATTATAAATTTTTTAAAAAATATTACAAAATTTCCGCGGAAATTTCAGCAGCACCTCCCCATAAATTTGATAATTCCAAATATGATATGATCAACAAAACAAGACTTGTGAATAGTAGAAAGGTAACCACATTTATATAGTATTCCAAACAATACAAATCCCAACAAACTTACATCGATCTTGCATAACATCCAACATAACAACAACATCAAATCAATAACGACAAAGGTACATCCAAGAGTATGAATAACATACACACCTTACTTAATAAACTAATCTACATGCTCACTAAACATTTGGTAGCCCATTGTTCTTTGATCTCATACATATCGCCAATTGACATAGTTGATTCCGCCATAAGCTATAATTAACAAATAAGTCAATTAGTAATAATATAAATCTATTACTACATAAACAAACCATACAAAGAACGAAAATAAGATATACCTTCTCAAACTCTTCTTCTTTACTCCTCGAATAGTAAAAAGTTATGTCATACATCCATTTCATGACATAATAACCACACTCGTAATTCTTTGGTTGTTGAGGACACTAAAATTTATAAGAAAATATTATATTAGTTATGTAACATATAAAATGTGATTATAATTTAAAGTTAGTTATTACAATATAAAAGTAGTTTATATTTTACGAGTGTTTTTTTAAAGTAATGCTGGAAAATAAAATAATTATTATTTTGGGTTGGGAATAAACTTAATTGTCAATTTGGGTTCCAACTAGGATTGGACACTCCCAAACCAGGCCAAGACTCAATCCAATCTTCTCATCCCAACCCTGCAGCCTGCACTAACCTGCCAATACAACTCCCCCCCACACCCCCCAACCATCCATATCAGCCCTACGGTACTACCGCTCGTCAACAATCTTCAAATTCGCCACCGTCAAAAATACCACCACACCGCTGCCTTAAGTCTACAAATCCAATTCACATGTATACATTAATTTACCCCTTATTTTTGGAATTGATTCCCCTTTGTTTATAAGTTACTTTTTTTTATTTTTGTACCCATAAAGTCTCTTGTTCTTGTTGTTGTTGTACATTAGATTATTTTTTGTCCTAAATCTGGTGAAAGTTGGAAGTTTTGGATTTTGTCTGAATTGATGAACATAAGAGCACCTGGATTATGGTATTTGGCAAGAGAAATGTATATAGTTTGTGATAAAATTATGATATTTGGGTATTAAGTTGGCATTTGGCTAAATGTGGGACAATGGAAGCATGCTTATGTCATGAACTGGGGAGGAGGTACAGAGGTCGGACCAGATGAGGGTGGTGAGATTGCGGGGGTGGTGCGTGGCTAGAGAAGAGTGCAGGCTGGAAGGGAACGGTTGGAGGCAGTGGTGTTGGTGCGGGGGCGGCCGGGAGAGGGGGTAGTCACAGGTGAGTAGGGAGGAGGGGTGATGAGAAGATAATCTTGTTGGTATGGTAGGGTTGAAATTAAAAATATGGGATTGACTCTTGGCTTGGGATTGTCCAATCCTAGTTGGACCCCAAATTGACAAATAAGTTTACTTCCCAACCAAAATGACAATTATTTTATTTTAGAACATTATTTTGAAAATTCGTTCATATTTTACTTACCAAGATTTCTTTTATGAAGAGTTGATTATTCTTCCTAGCGAAATTACGCCTTCTGCCTTGAGCGCAATGTAATTTCCAAGCGTCTTCTAGTCTTTTTCTTATGTCCAATATCTTTGAAATTCTTTGGTTGGAATCCAAGATAAAAATAGTGTTTAACCCCAAGCATGTAACGATCAACATCCAATGGTTGCTACACATATAAGTTCATAGTTAGGTACTACTAAGAAATCATATAGAAAATAGGGAAGAAACCGTGAATGGGAGGGAGTATTACGGGGAAAGTAGCAAATGACCCCCAAAGGTTTGCACTTATGTGCAAATTGCCCCAAACACTTTTAATAAGTGCAAATTGGCCTTTACATATAAGTGCAATTTACCCCCATTTGATTTTTTTTTATTCAATATATAACTTTTTTTCTCATTTGATTTTTCTTATTTTTTTTTTTAAGAATGGACCAATCTACCCCTATCACACTTTCTTCTACCATTACTTTTCTCTACTAATGCAACCACACAACCGACTATATTACTCAGATTCATCTGGAAGTATCTACTAGGAAAGATTGTGCAAGTGATAAAACATAGCTATTTTTACCAAAAACACAGGTCTTTGGCTTAAAATTGCCCAAGTGACATTTCTATCTTCCAATGCCGAATGTGGAGTACATTTAGCTTGGTTTCATGATTGCCTTCATCTTATTTTCAATGCAGAGAAGATGTAATAAACATGCTGAATGATATTTGTACGAGGTAGGACATTGACAACACTAATTTACTGACATCATTAACAACTAGGCAGCTAGCTTATGAGTGTGCCTGTCAAATTTAATTTACAGAGTTATAGCTAAGTGAGTTTATGATATTTGTATGATTTTTGAACGGATTCGGTCACAGGTGCAAATTAACGGAGTAGGTTGTGTGGTTGCATTAGTAGAGCAAAATAATGGTGGAAGGGAGTGTGGTAGGGGTAGATTGGTCAATTCTTAAAAAAAATAAGAAAAATCAAATGGGAAAAAAAGTTATATATTGAATAATTTTTTTTTTAAAAAAAGAGAGGTAAATTGCACTTTATATGTAAATCTTTGGGGCCAATTTACACCTATTAAAAGTGTTGGGGGTAATTTACACATAAGTGCAAACCTTTGGGGGTCATTTGCTACTTTCCCCGAAGAAAAACCTACCAAATTAGCAAATGTAGTTTTATTTTTGGGAGTCAAAAATTCATAATTGCTCAGGTCTTAGGCCATCAATTCTAGTTGAATCCGGTTCGTCACAAGTTGGATATGGATTGAGTTAAATGTCGTCATTTTATCAAAAAAATGTGACCATTTTAATGATGAATTTTTAGAACTTAAAAAATTATTTTGATAACTTATTATTTAAAAATATTTACATTTTTGTCTAATTCTATCCCGTTTTCACTCATATAGTCACTTTAATAGTAAGTAGTGTATCTGAGTTTTTTTTATAAAGTTTTCGATTATTATTATAATAAAGACTATGAATTTTACTATAAATTTTTCGAGTTCATTTAGTTAAACATTAATTTCAAAAAATTTCAATATAACTCAAAAACATTACGTAAGCTCAACTAAATTTGAGAATCGACGTCAAACAATGAAAGTGTAACTTATAACTTTAAAATACTAAGGAAAAAATACACATAAACTCATAAACATATTAGGTATGAGGTATTACATCCGATGCATGTTCCTTTTTTCCATCACCATGGGTGAGAACTACACCTGGCAAAACTGTCCTAATCCCCGAATAACCGACTCGAACCCAACCCAACACCCGAACTAAAAAACCGAGCTTGATCTAAAACCCAAATTGACCCGACCCACTACCCGAACCGAAATTTTATTGTTGCAAACGGATTATTATCCATGAATAACTCGATAATAGATGACCCGAAAATGACTCGAACCCGACCAAATCTAATTCGTAAATGTGGCAAACCCGAAATGACCCAACCCGATGACCCATTTTGCCAGGTCTTTACAACAAGGTAACATGGTAAGGTCTAAGGTGGATTCGGGGCTAGGTTTTACCTCGATCTATAACTATTCCTTAATACGGAATACTCCCCCATTCAACTCCACATTACACATATTCCTCTTTGGTTCATTCAACTCTATTTTACACCTTTCTATATTTGGCATTTATATGGTCCACATTGTTCATATTGTATCATCTTTACATGAATTGTCACTAAATGACTTACTGTATTTGGCATCTCTATGGTATTACCCCGCTTTTCCATTTTAATAAACATTACTTATTATCCATTTGTTGTACTTATATTACTATAATAAACTCTTCTTAATACTTGTACATAAAGCATAAGTACCAAGTAGAGTTGAATAGAGGGACTATAAAGGAAAAATTATGGAACCTTGAAGCAAATTCGATGGTGGAATTTGTTACCTGTGTGGATTTAAAGTCAAGTTTTGTAATGAGACCGGTAACACTGTAGTTCATCCAGACCTTGGTGTTCCAGAGATCAAATCGTGACTGAATCTACATTACCTATCTTTGGTGTAAACGGAGTTGCATAGTAATTTTGACGACAATGAGATTCACACTCAAGTTAAGATTATCAAACCCCCGTCACTTCACAGACTAGATTAGCTCGATCTGCAAATGGACTGGGTATTACTAGTTAGAATTATCGATGGTAGGAACAAAGTCAACAAATCCCAGAATTAAATGAAAATAGCGAGATAAGGATCGTCACTATCAGCAACACACAACAGAAACATGACTGATCCAACGAACTTGCAGTAGTAGGGGAACTCCTGCAATTAAACTACACGGTTCATTCTTCCTCTTCTGCCTCTTCCAGCCATTTGACAAAGGGCTCGAGCAACATAACAAATGTCTTCCTGTTAAATTCGGAGTAAAATGAAAAACGTTGGCCAAAAAAACTAGGGGAAAATAAAGTTTACAAATAAATATATAAACTTGACGAAACGCATTCAAGGGAAGCTAATTCAGTGGTATTATTTTGAAGAAAACCTGCCCTTTGGGATTGTTCCTTTGCTGAACCAGTGCAGAATGGTATCTAAGAGCTCAGCCCAGGTTTTAACTTTTGACCTATATTAAGAAAACCAAATTTTGCGTAAGTAAGATTATAACTATCAGTCGTAAGAACCAACACTATGTATTAGTCCCTTTTTTTGTGAAACAAGTATATTACGAGTATAAGTTTGAAACATAAACAACTTCATACCCTCAAGGGTGGTCACATTTCAAAGCATACCACTGGTTTTTCCCAGACCACTGCACAGCATCCATGATAACATCCCATAAGAGGCGCACAATATCAATATCAGGAAGCTTGGCCTCCTTGACTGTTTCGATCACTTCAGCCACTTCAGCTTCCTCTGCTATCTGAGTTGTTAAAGTAGTTTTCATTTGAGCCAACTTAACCTTAAACATCTTCTACCCAATTCTACTGGACCAATTGCTGCAGACCTTCATTACTGAGACGACAAAATCACATATCAAAATGTGATCCACAAGAGATAAAGTCAAATGTAGATCGAAAAATTGGCAATGAGATGCAGGCATGCAGCTAACGATAGTCCAGCTATCTACAAGCAACAAACGTATTCACACACAGCACAGTAACACTGAAGGTCTACCCAATAAAACAGAGTGCTCAGTTAGTATGGTGAATTCACAAAGTTTCAACAAACCATCTAGCGGAAAATTTTACAATAATAAGCAAATGTAAGTCAGATAACCACCAACCTAAAAAAAAAAAAAAAAAAAAAAAAAAAAAGACCACAGTAAAGTTCAAAAATACGATGACTACTAACATGAGGTTCACCATTATGTAAATAGAACAGTGAGCATAAGATGAAGCCAATCCGTACCTGAAATGTTCAGAAAAAGCGTCCGGTGATCTTTTAGATGATGGAAAGAAATCGAGGAGGTTGTCCTCAGCTTTCCCACGCTTCAGGAGAGATATCAAATCATCCAAGCCGTTGTCAACGACGTATTCCTTGAAAAAGTCGGTTACAAATGTAAGAACTATTCCCTTCGCCGCAAGATTATCCTTGAACAAGGGCTGGGATACAGTCTCTGGCAGTAAACGTGACAGCTTCTGGGAGAATGCAAGGGCCATAAAAATGGCCAACTTTTTCCTTTCATTTTCTTCAAACAACCAAGGGACTGTAAGAATCATCGCATGACATTTTCAAGGTACTTTATAAGGAAAGGCCTCCGAAACAAAATTTTCAGTACGTAGACAACAGACGGCAAAATGGATTCACGTGTAGGTTCATGATCAATTACAGAGTAATCGTGGCTCCCCCTCATCAGAATTGGTTGTTCCAGGTTGAGTACGACCCCCAGTGAAGATTACCTGTATGAGTATAGCCATCATTATTTATTCAGAAAATGTCGATAAAGATCTAAATAAAGTGGATATAAAACGAGAAAGATCAAAAACTAAATTATAGTCCCAGAATAATTAAGGTTGAAAATGCTCCGATTCTTTACTAATAAAGTGTCGATAAAGATGTAAATTATGCTAACATGAACCGTAACAAGTACTACCTCCGATTCTTTGAAAATGCTCCATTTGCTTTTTGCACAATGATAGGTTGTGAGTGGGTGGTGGTGGGTCTCACCGATAAATTATGGTGATCTTTACTAATAAAAACATGCTTAAAACGGAAATGGGGCAAATTTAGTGAATATGTCAAAAAAAGGAATATGGGACAACTCCTAAGAATTGGAGAGGGTAATACAAACAAGCAATAAAAAGTGGGAAAGAAGTGAAGAGACAAAAAGTCCACCACAAATAGGAGCTATTTTTAATCCGAATTCAGTTGATCACCCTGATCCGTAATAAATTCACTTCTCCACTCAAATCTATTACCTCATTTTGTCCAAAAAATGAGACTCTTGTGATGTAGTATCAAAATGCAACTAGTAGCTTTCTGCACACTTCCAAATTGTCCCATTCTTTTTTCTATTGATAAAAAACCTCGATGAACTACTAAGCAAGTAAGCTACTAAGCTTAGTAGCTTACCTGCTTATTACTAGTAAAACTCTCAAAAGATCAGTAATACATAATTTTGAAAATCTTGTACAGAAATAACATTAGTAAAATAAACTTCAAGATTCTTTGTGCAAGTTTCCACTACACATACCACTGTAAAAGCTCTAATGAATATCACATTCAATTTCAGTCACTAACTTTACTCTTTCAAGTTATCTTGTCATAGCATCACTAGCTTATTATCCCTTATTCACCTCAAACTTGTTGTTTGTCAATCACAATGCTTCTCAATTAACATTCGCAATTTCCTTCATCCATTATCTTCTCCTTCCCTAGTGAGAATTAAACAAGCAATGATCAGTACAACTTCGCCAATGATTGCTTAGAACTTATTATCAGAATCAGAACTTTAATACGCAAGAAAAAAAAATACCCGATATGAAGTTTATAACGACAGATGGCACAATTTTATTGGATTTTAATGAAAAACACCAGTTACTTAACAAATACATTACGCTAAATAGAGATGAACTGAAATCCCTCACCTAGTCACCTTGTATATATTCAATAAAATCCTTGAATATTCGCGAAAAACTTAAAAATAAACACAGATTAGAACTTTAAAAAAGACAGCTTTAGGATTATAAGGGGAAGTATCAGCCGCATTGCTAAAATTTTTTTAAAATATGACAATAGCCTCCATCAAACGTTTCTCAAAACATTAATATCAAAATAGCAAGAGCACATACCATTTTTCCCCAGGAAATATTTTTCAAGTAAAGCTTTGTCTGCATCGCTAACATTAGGAGAAGTGAGTAAGCCAAGAAATAGAGATGCAGTGCTGGCAACAGCATCACCTACCAACCCTTGCCTACATAAAACTTTGATTTGAATATTATAGGTAGTTACATTTGGCTGCAACCGCTTGGCCACAAGAGTAGAGAACACCTTTGTTGCTTCAACTAGCCGCCCAGCTTCACAAAGGCCGTTAATTATTGTATTATATGTAAAAATAGAAGGGGACACTCCATTTTTCTCCATCTCTTTACGTAAGGAGATTGCCGCATCAATTTGTGCATTTCTTAAAAGGCCACCAAACAATATATTGTAAGTGACCACATTGGTTGCCACACCTCGATCTTGCATATCTTTAAAAAGCTGGACTGCGAGCTGGAGCCTCTTACCCTTACACAAGGCGTCTATAATAGTGTTATAGGTGATAACATCTCGAGCAATGTATGTTCCTTTAAGACGCATATCCTGGAACATCTCCAAAGCTTTGGTTTACTTTTGGAAAAAGTAAACCAAACTAAAGTTTGAGTTTTACTTTTGGAAAACCTAAGCCATTTTACTTATGTGAAATACAGTCAAGTTTTGTAATGAGACCGGTAACAATGTAGTTTATCCAGGCCTTGGGTGTTCGAGTGATCAAATCGTGACTGAAACTACATTACCCATTTTTGGTGTATATGGAGTTGCACCGTACTTTTGACGACAATTAGATTCGCACTCAAGTTCCGAGTATCCAACCCATGTCACCTCACCTACTAGATTAGCTCAATCTAAAAATGGACTACGTATAATTGTAATTAATGGAAGAAGAAGAAGAAGAAGAAGAAGAAGAAGAAACAAGCACAAAATATTGTCGGTCATTACAATTCTAAATCAGTCATCAACACTTTAGAACGAGTTAGAATTACCGATGGTAGGAACAAATCCAACAAACCCCAGAATTAAAAGATAATGGTGAGATATGGACAGTCATTATCAGCAACACTATGCAGTAGTCATGATATGTAACTACAGTTCATTTACTTCGTTCTTCCTCTTCTGCCTCTTCCAGCCATTTGACAAAGGGCTCGAGCAACTTGACAAATGTTTGCCTGTTAAATTGAGAGTAGTAAGAAAAAATTAGGGAAAAATAAAGTAAACAAATATACATGTGAACTTGACTGAACACATTCAAGGGAAGCTAATTCAGTGGTATGATTTCGAGGGAAGCCCTTTGGGATTGTTCCTTTGCTAACTAGTACAGAATGGTAAATATCTTCTGCAAGCAAATCCTGGTCATACAGACACATTATTATTGCTGGAAATAATCTCATCAATTTTGCATCTTCATAGCATTGGATTTGAACTTTGTATATCAGTTCCAACTCAAGCATTCCAGTGGTGCAGAAGGTATTTAAGAGCTCAGTTCAGGCTTTGACTTATACTAAGAAAACCAAATTTTGCATAAGTAAGATTATAACTATGACGCGTAAGAACCAACACAATGTACTATTTTTTTTGTCTGAAAATTTCAATGCACACAAGGAAGTATATTATAAGTTTGAAACATAAACTTCATACCCTCTAATGCCACAAGGGTAAGGGTGGTCACATTTCAAAGCATACCTGTCGCAGAGCAGAATTAGCATTCTGCTGCTAGTTTTTCCCAGATCACTGCAGAGCATCCATGATAACATCCCATAAGAGGCGCACAACGTCAATATCAGGAAGCTTGGCCTCCTTTACATGGTGTTTGACTGTTTCGATCACTTCAGCTTCCTCCTCTACTATCTGAGTTGTTAAAGTAGTTTTCATTTGAGCCGAAAACATAGCAAGCTCGGACTAACTCATTGCAACAGCCGGTTAAGAATCTGATCAACATCCTCAAAATTAAACATTCATAACAGTGAACAAGCTAATAGTTAATCATGCATTTTGCAGTTTGCAACAGCCGGAGAGTTGAAGTGTGAGGTTATCGAGTACTCTTAAGTCTTAACTAAATAATCATATTTTCCTTCAAATTATATTGTTTATTATTATGCAAAGCATTTCCTAGTTTGCCACGGCTAATGATTCTTCTCAGTTTTAATGATCAAACACGTTTGGTCACTTAAAAAAGAAACTCAAAACACGTCAGGTTCAAATTCTCGAACATATCAAGCTTACGGTTTTTACTACATATTCTCGTCAAACAAGATGTCGTCCTTACTTTGTGCCAAATGGTCTTACATAAATCACCCTTATTTTAATAACATAACTAGTTTAGCATCCGTTCTTCCACTTCAACCTTGAAACAACCTATGCCACATCCTGAACCTGTGATCAAGGATCAAGACTCGAGAACACAGAATGATTAAAATTAAACTCCTAAGGTTCATCATATAATCAAGGTCTGTCATCCTCAAAAACACCACATAGCTCATCAGCTGCAAATCCTTCAAGTGGCCGAAGTGGCAACTGCGTGGAGATTTCAATAAGTTTTAGCACACAATTATGGATTAGAGCCGAGACGCCAAAGAACTTTCGCAGTAGATCCTCTTATTTTCCATCTTTTTGATAGGTTGGCTAATGCGGAGGCTGGTCCAATGATTGGGCGTTGATTAGTTTATCAGGGATTTGTAAAAATTTTGAAAGGGGAGTAGAAGAAATAGAGGGAAGTAGTTACTCAAATACTTCACTTTGGTAACGTGTTGTGTGTCTTAAAGTGTCTGACCTGACACATGACTTTGAAACTTCAATTTATACCCAAAGAGCTGCCAAATAGACTACAACAACGATCGCAAAAACAAGCTGACCATGCTGGAAATGACATACGTGACCATCAAATTTACACCATTTCAATTGTCAATACAACACACTCTAGTTCATGCTCATTTTAATAGAACGTAACCATTTAATTATAAAATGAAATATTATTATGGTAATATTTTGTCATAAAATATTTACCCATACATTTTATCGTAAAATGGTGACACATTTAGTCCATTTAAATATCAGAAGAAAATATTCCTTGTGAAACAAAAGCTTTGCCAAATTAATTAGTTGCACTTCGTTTTACTATGAAGTGTTAGTCATTTTCTGCAGTTCTCGATACAATTTTCACGATGAGTCATTCAAAAAGTCAAATTAATTTTGGCAACACATAAGCACTTACATAACTTATCCCTCATCTGTTTGTCAATCACATTTTTCTTGATTTCCAATCACAACTTATTCATCCATTATTTTCTTCTCCCCTAGTGAAAAGCAAACAAGCAAGGATCAGTAGAACTCCCAAATGAAATCCCTCGCTTAGTATATTTGATAAATTCCTCGGTTTGAATACCCAAAAATGATATGAAATTTAAAATCACAGATTAGAACAATAAAAAATCATAGTTATAGGATTGTAATAAAAAGTATCAGCCAATAAAGATATTTGTTAAAAAAAGTAGAGCTAAAAAGCGACCATTAGTCGATTCTCAAAAGTCAAGACTGATATCAAAATAACAAAGAACGACATACCATTTTTCTCCAAAAAATAATTTTTAACCAAAACTTTGTCTGTATTACTAGTATTAGGGGAAGTGAGTAGGCCGAGAAACAAAGACGCAGTATTCACATCAGCAGCAAATCCTTGCCTCCTCATAATGTGAAGATGATCCAAAGCCATGGCAATATCATTAGCGTTGAGAAATCCTTTAATGATTATATTGTAAGTGCGTTCATCTGGAGAACATCCATTGTCAGCCATCTCCTTTAAAATTTTTGTTGCATCACCTAACAGTCCTTGCCTACATAAAACTTTGATCAGTATAGTGTAGGTTTTTACATCTGGCTGCAACCGCTTCGCTACAAGAGTAGAGAACACCTTTGTTGCTTCAACTAGTCGCCCGGCTTCACAAAGGCCATTAATTATGGTATTATATGTAACAATATCAGGGGCCACTCCATTATTCTCCATCTCTTTAAGGATGGAGATCGCCTCATCAAGCTGTTCATTTCTTAAAAGGCCATCAAGCAATGCATTGTAAGTGACCACATTGGGTGCCACACCTTGATCTTGCATATCTTTAACAAGTTGGATTGCTGGCTGGAGCCTCTTATCCTTGCACAAGGCGTCTATAATAGTGTTATAGCTCATAACATTTGGAGCAATGTATGTTCCTTTAAGACGCATGTGCTGGAGAATTTGCAAAGCCTTGTCAACCTTTTTCAACTTGCAATATCCAGTGATTAGGCTGCTGAAAGTCACAACATCAGGCTTGACATCATCATTGACCATAATATCCAGAAGGTTTTCTGCCTCCCTCATCTCTCCACGCAAACAGTACCCATCCAACAAAGCATTGTAAGTAATAATGTTAGGGTGCACACCTTTCTTAGTCATGAATTCAAAAATAGCCCTTGCTTCAACAACATTTCCCACTTTACAATAACTGTCAACTAAGGTGTTGTAGGTTTGAATACTGGGAGCAATGTTGTTGTCCAACATCTCAGTTAACAATTCCTTGGCATCATTCCAATGCCCTAAACTACAGAGCCCTCGAATTAAGGTATTATATGTTATGACACTGGGAATAATGCTATTGGCTTTCATCTCCTTAAAAAGACCAAGGGCTTGAGGTAACAATTGATCTTTACATAGACTATCAATAATGGTGTTATAAATTACTACATCAGGCTTAAATGGGGCTCTAGACTCCATATTCCGAAGCAAGCGGAGAGCACCATAATTGTCGCCGGATTTGCAAAGACCTCTAAACATAGAACCGTAAGTAACAAGGGAAGGGTGTATCTGAAGCTTGACAATTTTATCCAAGAAATGAACAGCATGGCGTAATTTATGAGAATCAATTAATCCATTGAGTAAGGTAGTGATAATGATATTATCAGGTGGATAACCAAGCTTAATGTGCTTACCAAGGAGAGAGAAGGCAAAATCGACACGGCCCAAAGAACAATAACACTTGGCTAGAATACCAACGGAATGCATATCAGGACGGCAACCGGACAATTCAAGCTGATTAAAGAGTGTAATGACAGTAGAGAAAGGGGGATTGGGTTTAATCTTAGACATGGAATTAAACAGATGACTGAAGATAATAATAGAAGGACGAGGACGAAGAGAAATCAATTGATGAAATATCGAAAGCGGAACATGGACATTAGAAAACCCTAAGCGGCATTGTTCTCTAACGGAATCCAGAAACATCCGGGGATCATGAACAACAAATGAGGAATGAAATCGACATCGAAAATGAAAATGAAAAGAATGAAGGCGAACAAGGTTACCTAACATGAATCGCACCATTATCGTCATCAATATTCAATTGAGGGCAAATAATGAGGTACTTGATTGTCAATTAGAAATGCCAAAATGACGGTATCTGAAAATACATAAAGTTTATACGTCATTTCCCAACGTTTTTTCTAACGTGTGTGTAGTATTATTATTTTTATCTGAAAATACAATAAGTTTATACAACATTTGCTAACAAATACTCTTTTGGTTTCCCCGAATTGTTGAATTGTTATCTATTCTTTTTTACACAAAGACCACGCCATGTGAAACAAACCATTAAAATAGAGAAACTATTGTCACTTGCATACACTAATTACTTGTTCAATACTTGCCCTAAATGAAAATAGATAACAATTCATCGGGACAAAAGGAGTACCAATTAACATTTTTTGATAAAGAAAAAAAAAAGTTGACTTTAGGGTTTGCCGGAAGAATGTGATTTTCTTACTAAAATCTTATAATTACATTTAGCAAATATTTTACATCTATCATTTATTAGGTTTAACTTCACCCTCTTGTTATCTACTCCGACCATCTCCTTGATCACTACCGAACCAGTCTTTCCATCACCAACTCCTTGATCACTACCGAACCAGTCTTTCCATCACCAACGTTTATTACCCGTTCTACCACCCTCATTATTTTCCAACAATAAGGGCAATATCATAAGCCAAATCTAGTATTGGGGAGAATAAAAGAGATATAAATTGTAACGAGTTAGGGAGAGCGGATAAATAAAGGAGTTTGGGGAATACACTTTGAAGGTTAAGAGTATACCTAAAGTGATTAAGATTAAGGTGGAGAATGTGAAGATAGCCAAATAAGTGATTAACGAGGGATTCGGTGAATGGGGTAAGAGAGAGTGAGAGTGTCTGTGTGTGTTGATATATAATGCGGAAAATTCTCATATTACCCCTTAATGGTGGAGAGGAGGAAAAAGATTAAAATTACGTAATTAATCAATTTTAAAGAAAGGGATCAACGAGATAACAAATTAAAATAAGTCACATTTGGCACAATCAAATTTGACACAATTTCATGTTGGAACAACAAAATTACAGTCTAGTTTTGTAGTGAGACCGGTAACATTGTAGTTTTGTAAAAGATAATAGCGAGATATGGACAGTCAATATCAGCAAAACATAACAGAAACATGACCGGTCCAAAGAGAGCTTTTTGCAGTAGTACGGGAACTCCTCCAAGGCTCCAATGTAACTACACAGTTCATTCTTCCTCTTCTGCCTCTTCCAGCCATTTGACAAAGGGCTCGAGCGACTTGACAAATGTTTGCCTGTTAAATTGAGAGTAGAAATAAAAAATTAGGGAAAAATAAAGTAAACAAATAAATATAAGAACTTGACTGAACACATTCAAGGGAAGCTAATTCAGTGGTATGATTTCGAAGCATACCTGCCCTTTGGGATTGTTCCTTTGCTGAACCAGTGCAGAATGGTATCTTCTGCAAGCACATCCTGGTCATAAAGAGACCTTACTATTTCTGGAAATAATTTCATCAATTTTGCATCTTCATAGCATTGGATTTGAACTTTGTACATCAGTTCTAACTCAAGCTTTCCAGTGGTGCAGAAGGTATTTAAGAGCTTAGCCCAGGTTTTGACCTATATTAAGAAATCCAAATTTTGCATCAGTTAAATTATGAGAACTCCATTTAGCACAACTATTGACTCTTACGAACCAACTCACTGTACTATTTTTTTGTGAAAATTACAATGCACGCAAGGAAGTATATTGTAAGTATGGAACATAAACATTATACCCACTAATGCCACAAGGGATAAGGGTGGTCAAATTTCAAAGCATACCTGTCGCAGAGCAGAATTAGCATTCTGCTGCTGGTTTTTCCCAGACCACTGCACAGCATCCATGATAACATCCCACAAGAGGCGCACAACGTCAATATCAGGAAGCTTGGCCTCCTTTACATGGTGTTTGGCTGTTTCGATCACTTCAGCCACTTCAGCTTCCTCTGCTATTTGAGTTGTTAAAGTAGTTTTCATTTGAGCCAACTTAACCTCAAACATCTTTTTCTCATTGTACTGGACCAATTGCTGAAGGCCTTCATTACTGAGACAACCAAAATCACATATCAATATGTGAGCCACAAGAAATAGAGTCAAAAGTAGATCAAAAGATCGGCAATGAGATGCAGGCATGCAGCTAATGATAGTCCAACTGAAACAACTTCAGCAGCAAGCTTAATCACATGCAGCACAATAACACTGAAGGTCCACCCAATACAACAGAGTGCTCAGTTAGTCTACTTGGACTTATGTAAAGCCGTATAGGTGGATTCACGTGTTTCAGGACTTTCAACAAACCATTAGCACCAAAGTTTACAATAATAAACATGGTGAGTCAGATAACCACTAAGCTAACAAAAAAACACAACAGGGTCAGAATTTCTTGGAATATGTACTTGAATTTATTCGAGATGTGAGCAAAACCCAAATTGGAGAAGAATATCGCCCTTGGTTCCTTTTACAGGAACTATGTTTCTATTTATTTTTGTTTCTAATTGATCAGGGGCCCTTTTCCCGCTTTTTAGATTTCTTTTTATTTTTCATTATAATCATTTTATTTTATCTAATTTTGAAAACCTCGACCAAAATTAAAAACAAATCAAATCAACACAATGCTTTTTTCACATTTTTTTTTTGAAACGGATGCATAAAAAGTAAGTTCAAAACTATGATGGGTTGATGACTACTAACATGATGTTCACCTTTATGTAAATAGAAACAATGAGCATAAGATGAAGCCAATTCTTACGTGAAATGTTCAGACAATGCTTCCGGTGATCTTTTAGATGTTGGGAAGAAATCGAGAAGGTTTTGCTCGGCTTTCCCACGCTTCAGGAGAGAAATCAAATCATCCAAGCTGTTGTCAACAAGGTATTCCTTGAAAAAATCGGTTACAAATGTAAGAACTATTCCCTTTGCCACAAGATTATCCTTGAGCAAGGGCTGGAATACAGTCTCTGGCGGTAAACCTGACAGCTTCTGGGAGAATGCAAGGGCCGTAAAAATGGCCAACTTTTTCCTTTCATTTTCTTCAAACAACTCAAGGGACTGTAAGAATCTTCGCATGACATTTTCAAGATACTTTATAAGGAAAGGCCTTCGGCGCAAAATTTTCTGTATGTAGACAACAGATGGCAAAATGGATTCACGTTTAGGTTCACAATCAATTACAGAGTAATGGTGGCGCTCCCCCTCGTCAGATTTGGTTGTTCCAGGTTGAGTACGACCCCCAATGAAGATTACCTGCATGAATATAACCCATCATTACTTATTCAGAAAATGTCAATAATGACCTAATAATGTGGACAAAAAACGACAAAGATCAAAAACTATATCATAGTCCTAGAATAATTAGGATATGCAACATGAATCATAGCAAGTAGTAGATAGTCAAATAAATTAAAAGGTAGAATGAGAAATAAAGAGGGAAGACAAAAATATAGAGGAACAACAAACAACTGCAAGGTGAATTGCTAAGACAATTTAAAAGACAAACAAGCAAAAACAAGTGGGAAAGAGGTGAAGAGACAAAGTCCCACTCAAATAGGACCTATTTTTAATCCCAATTCAGTTGAAAACCCTTATCCATAATAAATTCACTCTCCACTCAAATCTATTACCTTCATTTTGTATTTTGTAACCTTACCTCTTCACCCCTCACACTTACAGTCACTTTGTTTTAGTCTCACATGAGACTCTTGTGATGTAATATTATAAATGCAACTAGTAGCTTTCTGCCCAGATTATCCCATTCTAAAGATATAAATCATCGATGAACTACTCTATACGGCCGGGTTTGTATTCATAGTCAATTCAAGCCAATATGAAGGAGGAGTGGTGCAGTAGGTGTTTGTGCCAACCAAACTAAAACATTGTCATATTCTATTGATGAAGCCCTCCTTATAGACACAAGGAGACAATTTTTACTAACAAAATTGCATATTTTTCCTATTAAAGTTTGGTGCAACATTTCCTTTTTATGGACTTTAAATAGGATTAGTATGTAAAGGAGTAAATGTTAGGGATAATATGCCAACTTGAAGGGCGTAATAAACGAGCTAGAAGAAAAAATATTGAAATTGCATAGTAGTGCGCCTTGCTAGCCGTGCCTCGTCCATAAGGCGCACAGCGGGTTTTGGCAAGTGCCTAGGTGTGCCTTGGGCTTCAGAGCTCCCAAGGGTGCACTTTATTTAACTATGGAAGTCAATTACCATCAGACACACAGCATGCAATCCTGAATGGATAAAGGAATTTTTAAACTGTTTACAGCTCCCATGGTTTTGTTTTCACAAGGCAGGGTCCACATGAAAACTACTTGATGCTTCATGTTACCAAGACATTAAGATAATGTCTTGGACAACATCAGGTTAAGTTCTACAGCAAAAAACATGAAAAGGGGACACTCCTGGAACAATGAAGCAAAGATACCTGGGCTTACACAGCAAGATAAACATTGCTAAAGGTCGTGAGATAACAAAGAAAAATCACAAGCATGACAGAAAATTAGGCGCTAGGTTGAGGTAATCTTGTTACAATTACTGTCAGGTATCGGCTGTTACAGCATAATTGTGGTTGAACGCTCAACATTCTCTTATAATGCAGTTGCGGTAATCTTCGGAATTTTCACAAAATTGTCACATTTCGGTATGGTGGCATTGATTTAATACCATGTAGATGTCACTACGTCACAAATAAAGCTAAAAGCAGGCATCGAAAATTCAACCACTTAGCTAACTGAAAATCAATAAAAAAAAACACTTGCCTCAAAGAAAGTATCACCGTATCTTGAGAAGTCGAGTTCTGAAGATTCAATACTCTTTGCGATAAGTTCCTGCATGGATTAAGACATTATGTGATCAACCAGAGTAGAGGTGAGGGGAAATCGAATACAAAGGCCAATTTCACAAGCAATAACTTGATGCATTTGTGTTTTTTTAAAGGGGAGGTGGGGGGGAGAAATTAAGAAAAATACTTTACCAGATCACCAGCGTTATCCAAGTATATCTGGACCACTGCATCTGAAAATGCTGCAGGGTCCAGAGGAGCAGCGATATTCCGTTTGCGGGTCTTAATCCGCGTTCCACTATTCCAAACGGAAAAAGAAAAAAAGAAAAAAAAAAGTTAACAGAAGTTTCCTCCCTGTAGCTAGGAGTCTAGGACCAATACGATACGAGCAGGAGATATAACATCTTTTAACAAAACCTGCATTAGTGAAGCTAGTTACTTCCGAGATGAAAGTTTGACCTTTGAACTCAAGCATAATTAATTTATTGCAGTTTATCCGCACTATCACAAATGATAAGCCCTTGCAAAGTTGCAAGTTAAAGTTAATTACATCTTTTGCATTGCTTCATGAGCAGTTTCTATGGTACATTGACTCCTTATTACGTGGTTTTAGATTATTTTGAGGTATGCCGTTTAGACATTTTGATAGATGCTCCTCAAAAGTGTCAAGTTTGAGGCAGGCGACTGGAGTGTTAAGTGTAAATTTCGAAGCGCCCATTAACACTTCAAGTGTGAGTGAAGAGTGAATCACCCGCATGTGTCCGTAGCTGAGTGCATGTCTGTAGGCTGGACGGGTGCTCAAAAGGCAAGAGCAGGACTATCAGACTGTATGCATGTGTCCAAGGAGGGCACCCAAACGGGAAATTGAAAGGCAAGAGTAGGAATGTCCCAGGCCAAATGCACAAGTATGCGAAAACACACTCGAATGGCAAAATTCGCTGGGTATTATTTCGAGAAAATAAAGAAGCACATGACCCACGATGAACAACTAGGCATTAAGAAAAGGAACATAGAGATCGTCGCCGTAAGTCCCGTAACACAAATCGACTTGTTCCATTCGTGGACCCTTACTGTGCGGTCTTTGGCAACTCAACCAGTTAATGCTTATGCAGGAGCATGGATATCAGACCAACTCCTTGAGTCTAGGGTCAACTCTGATAAGACTATTCACGTTCGTGATGTGGTAACCCCAACTATATGTTCCTTGAGTATCCCTTAAGAGAACCCAAGTGATATAGATATGGTCCTTACTTAATTGATGTACATGCCGGAACACACCTTGAAAATGATGATGATTAAGATTCTTTTGGTTCACTCTTAGGTTAAATGGGCCCACTTGATTGAAGTGTATTTTGATTAATACACAGGATCAACATAATTAACCTCCGCTCCATGGTAAATTAGTAGAGAAGCAAAGTTGTAGTTGTATTAAAAGTAGCATAAAATCCAGAGTATATAATATTTTTTTCTAGATTATCCCATCACTAATCAAATCACCAATAGATACAGTTCGTGTGTTAACTAGACTCAATAAAAGCCAAAAATATACAGTCTATATTTGTCTTAAATTAGACGTGTATAAGAAGTTGAAATTGTTTTGAAATGTGAAAAACATTAAAGTAACTCCACCAATACCAAAAAAATAGAAGATAGGTACTAAGTACTAACTGCCATTGAATATAGCAATAGAATTCAGGGCCCGTCGATACAATTTGGCACAAGGCCTCCAAATTTCATTGGACAACCCTGTTAGACATGATCCCAAACCCCACTTGACGGCGCGTTGCACCCCATTCTTGTAGGCCACAACCCTCTGTTTTCCGTTTCATTGTTTCCTTTATTAGAACGAGTCCGGCAGTGCCAAACGTAAGAGCATGATCAATCCCCTTCCCCTCTTAATGTTATACTCCCTCCATTACACTATGATCTTCCTACACTTTTGGGCACAATATTTTAGGATGGAACATGCGGTTCTTATTATAAGAGGATATGTGGGTAAAAGATGGAGTAATATTAGCCATACATTTTGTGTCAAAAAGGAAAGGAGGAAGATCATAATGAAAATACCTAAAATGGAAAGGAAGAAGATTATGGTGAAAAGGAGGGAATATGTCTCTTTTCACTATCATTTATGGAATAGGGTCAATGTTTTGTTCAAGCTTGGGAAGATATTATTCATTGTATATATTGCTTTATTTCTTGCGCGCTTTTCTTTTACGTGTAAGTTTGTTCGACGTTGATTTGCATATCTCCGTTTATTTACTTTTTAAAAAATTAAAGGGGAGAAAAGGCCAAATATAAGACTTGTGACCTACCCCTTGAAGCTCGTTGAATACTTTGTCATATGCCCAAGTCCTCTTTCAATGGCAACTCGAAAATGAATGAGTTTGAGGCTTTGGGCACATGGAGTACGATCCTAATTCATCACAAGCACAAGGCATTTGGTACCCAAATCGAGAGAAGTTAGAACCACTAAAACCATCGCGTTCACGCCTCTATAAAGTCTCAAATTTGATTTCCTAATTTTTCTTATCGCTAAATTTACACGTGGAGGAAATTAATGAGATTCTAACCGAGATCATATGCTTAGGCATAGGAACAAAAGCTTATATGATTAGGACTAAATTATCTATCTTAATGCTTATGTGTTCATCGTACATGCGGGGGCAAGAGTTATGCATAATAGAAAGAAATTACTTTACTTGGAACGATGGCATTTATAATGCCTTTTGGGTAGTATCTCATATAAATAACAATTGGGTGATCAGAAGTTGTTTGGTTCAATAAGACGAAATGGAATGGAACATGATACTATCGGGTTATGGGGTGTTAAATTCATTTTTCCTTGGATTTGTTCGGTTCGTTATGAGTTTGTAGAGCGGGGGAATGAAATTTGAATCCTAGTGGAGGATAAATGTGGGATTCTAAGGGGTTGTAGTGGAGTTAGAATCTACTAGGTATCTAACTTCATTCAAAAAACACTTCCACCAAATAATGAATGAATAAAATCCATTACAATGAAGCCAACCAAACACTCCCTTAGTTGCTTGTTAAATGTTAACCAAAGTACGAGCTCTACTACCCAAAGAAATTGATTAAAAACACATATTTCACCTCAATTACAGGGGACCTCAAACATCCCTATTTAGTACTCGGTCCTTCATGAGACTGACTCTTAAGTATATATAACTAACCCGTACAGTTGCAGTAATTTAAAACTTAAAAACGCCCAAACGTATATCTGGCTTTAGCCACTTGAATATTAGAATAGATGCATCAAACCCAAAACAAATCACCAGTTGCGAAACAAACTAAGAATCACAGCAAAATCGGACATCTCAATAAGCACTTCACCGCTCCTTTCACTTCACGGATATGTGATTTTCTTATTTATTCTCAATGAAACAAAAAAAAAGGTCAGCGAACAACTGATCCTTGATCTATCAAGACAACAACTAACAAATCAAATTATATATCTCAAACATCACAGTAGTTATCAACAAGCTAAAACGAAATGAACACGGATAACGGAACTAACCCGAGAGTGGGTCTCTCCTTTGAGCTGCACACACAGAAAAAGAAAAACAATCAATAACTAACAACAAAACTCATGAAATGTACGAAAATAATCAGTTCTTCAGCTAATTATAATTCATGCAGCTAGATTACAGCTTAATAGATAACCCTAAATTGATAACGCAATCGAAAACCCTAACTCAAACAACTAATAGCTTCAAATTAATCGAAATCACATATG
>JAOWBH010000032.1:860677-903341 GCA_028566215.1 Silene coronaria
AAATCTCAAATGCTACCCTGGGTAGCATTTCATTTCAGGTAGCTTATTTGTCCAAATAAGCTACTTGCCAAACACCTTCAGAAAATTAAGGTAGTTGAAATTTTGGTCAAATAAGTTAATTTTGGTCAAATAAGTTACCTGAAACGTTTTGCCAAACACAGCCTATAGCTTGAGTTCGGAATCGGTTCAAAACTCTTTGAGCTTAAAATAGGCTTAAACTAGACTCAAGCTTGATTTTAATCATTATTTTCGTCATTTTTTCACTTGACAACTCTCACTACCAGCTCCTACTTAACTTCACCACTGATCAACTACGTTATGAATCGAGAGTAGTCATTATTATTGTTCAAAAATCATGGTCATGTCAAATAGCTAATTGTTTCAAATAAAAAATAATTGAAAAAAATTACCCAAGAATCTAACTAGTATAAAAGGGAAGTTTTTAAAGACTTCCCATTGGTTCCTAAAAATCAGGGGTAGAAATTTTTTTGGTTTCTTGAGTGACCCCACCATGTCTTTTTCATGAAATTAATTACCAAGCCTCCTTTTTCATTGTTATTTATTCTCTCTATATTATAAATTATTAGGAACTCTATATTATATGACAAGGTGATATGATATGATAATGAATTAATGATTGTGAATTGTGATTATAATTTTTGCTAAAATAAGGTTAACACAAATCACAAGATCTAAATAATATTCACAAAAAAAAATACATTAACTTAAATTTGAAAAACGTATGAAAACTATAATTGTTAAATAATATGAAAGAAAAATATACTATGCAGTAAAAAAGTAGTGAGTCAAATAATTGGAAAATACATTTATAATACAAGAAAAAAACCCAATTTAATGCTCTCACTCTTTTGCCTTCATCTTTCAATTGCTTCATTCTCGACACTTTACGATCTCCTGATTTTCAAACTCTTCATATTCTCTCTCTTTTTGTTATATTTTATTTCATTATGTAATCATTATTAAGGAAGGGTAAGAATGAAAGTGATGAATTTAGGAAAGAGACTATGATTTGAGATGAATGGGTGAGACGATTGACAAACAAACAAACAATATATGGGTGAGAGGCGGATAAAAATACAGTATAAAATAGGGTTAAGGGTGTTATTTATATATGAGTGAGTATTTGGATAACTCATATTTGATTTGTAGAATATTTGGGAGGTTTAACAAGACTAGGATGGACGTCTTTTCGTTTATGAGGGGTGGCTAAGGCTATATTACAACAAATGAGGGAATATATTAATATGCGAGACATTTTAAGTGAAGACGATTTTAACAAAGGTCATTGTATAAGTTGTATGGATTTGGTCTTACGAGAACTGTTTTGTCGACGATTTTGCATTGAGCCGTGCATTGACGGGTCCAATGAGTGTATTATTGAGCAAATGATTAAGTGTTATTTGAATTTATGTACATGTTTAACAATTTTATGTAAAGATTTTATATACTTGTGTAACAATTTTATGTTTAACAATTTATGTACATTTCGTATGTCATAATCAAAAATTCAACCCGTGCATTTTTTTGCACGGGAATAAAACTAGTTTGTTGTGAATACTAGTTTTTATACCCGTGAGAGAATCACATGTGTGTTTGAGTCTAACTGTGTAAACTCGCTACTTATAAACGAAGCCTTATTAATCTGGGCTATTGGCTTTGGTCCATAGTTATGTATACTGGGATGTATAAAATACGTACATATATTTTGGTGAAAAGTAAAAAAAAAAAAAAAAAAAAAAATAACATTAATATTCAACTTCGCATGAGTTAAGATATTAAACGAGTAAATACAAATAATAATGTATCACTATAATCTCGAATTGCTTATTTTAATAGTGGTAGTTGTGTGTACAAAATTGACCATGTTAATTAAGTGATTAATACTCAATACGTGTAGAACTTATTTTCATCATAGACCAATGTTTTACACTATTACATTGGCAAACTTGGTTGTATAGATAAATAAAACTTTACAGTTTTCATACTATCTGATCTTATATAAATTTGAGAATATTACAATCTAAATTTACATTAAGTAACGTAATGGATTTATATAGTACATCTTTTATTTGCATACATTAGGTTAAAAAGATAATAACCATTATTTTTAAATTTTATGCAATATTATTGATGATATAAGTATGTCGTTCTCCTACAATTTCAGCATAAACACAAAAATATTAACTAATTAAATAAGATTGTAACTATTAATTCAAAACATATAAGATATAAAGTGAAATACCAGTCAACTTTTTGAATAAAAAAGCAAAATTCCGATTATTATAATATTTATATAAGAAAATTTTTGTAACTAATCTCGCATTATTTTCAACAATTTATTCGAGGAAAAAAGATAAATTTTGTAAGCAGAGGAAAAGATAAAAAAAAATTATGTTAACATAAATACAATACAAAGTTTAATAATGTCGAGGGAAAACAAAAAGGTCATCCCATTAAATCCAAGAAATAAGGGTTAGATAAATATGGTAGATTAATAACCAAAGTTATGAGTAGAAAAAAAGGTTTTATTAATTTAATTTTTATTTTATTTTTTGTATTTTCAACTAATATTTTCGAGCTTTTATCTTACTTATTTGTAAAAAAATTAAATAATAAATGTGTTATTTCTACTTAGTACGATTTTGTAAAATAAAAAGTTTGTATTAATTTAGTTTTTCGTGTTTGCAACTAATATTTTTGAATTTTTTTCTTACTTATTTGTATAAATAAATAAATGAGTGTGTAATTTTTAAGTATTGCGATTTTTTGAAAATTATATTTAATAATTATCAAAGAAATAGAGGCATTCAAGTCAAGAAAGATTTTAGAGAACTGAGCTAGTTCTTTCTTTGCTTTGATGAAGGCCATTTCTTCCAATTGCTCCCTTTCGCCAGTCGCAACAGCCAACTCGCATTCATTAAGAATTAAGGCGAATTGTACAACCAGGAGTGGAATTCACTTGTCAAAGAAAGAGACTCCTTCACCTGCTGTTATAAGTCATCCGCCCAACCAAAGACGCTACCCGAGATCTGAGAGAATGGAAAGAAGAATCGTGAAACGGATATCGGCTCCCAAACCAAGTACCAAGTTTAGATGCTTCTCACCTTTAATAGGATAGAACCAGAACCACAAAAATAGCCTCTTTCCATCTCTAGTTTTATATCAGATTTTGGAATCATTAGAATATAATAGGGCGTCCCTGACAAGACAGACGGGTCAGTTGAGCGCGAGGCTCATCCTGGGGATGAAGCTATTCGTGTTGATGGAGAAGGTTCCACTGAAACTTCAGATCAAATCAAGCCTTACCTTTTCCTCCAGCCGCGGGATCCCGGACCGGCACTTGAGCCCACACTTTTTAGAATTCCCGAGCCTGAGCATGATGACTGGTGGCTTTCTTTGATTGATGGGTGAAGTTTTGATTTCAGCAAAAGGCCGTACTGACTTCTAAGCCAGGATCAAAATCTCTTGAAATCTTTCTCATTTTATATATGTATATGATAGCAAAAGCGAAAGCAGAGTCCAACTGCACAAGCACAAGAAAAGGAGTGGCAATCCGCCTCAAGTTGTGAAGTTTAAACAGTTTCGCGTGTATCCCATCCATATATAATATAGGGGCGGGGTGAATTAACCCTAGCCGGTGCTACTTCTTCCTAGGTTTACCGATGTCTTGGGATTCCTTTTTCTTTGGTTTATTAATGGGGGGGGTCCCCTTTCCCGGGGCTTGCTAATTATCAACTTTCTTTATCCTCGGGTTACCAGTTATTAGAGAGGAACCCCCCACCTCACGTTCAACTCTCACGTTCAATTCATCCGAAGTTGAACTCGAAGTGCTCTAATCATAGTAAAGAAAGGGCGCAAGCCAAGTAAGAGCTATCCAATGCATATTCCAGTTCCAATCGAAAGATTTCAACAGGTCTCACAGTTGGGTACCTATCCTATAAAGAGAGAAATGTTTTGGGCATAGATAGACAAGGAGAAAGTGCATGCTCCCAGTTCACGCGAGTCGATCGATCCCTTTATATATGTTGGTTAATGTCGATACCCTTTATATGATATGCCGATAGCAATTCTAAACCAAAACCGGGGAAGAAGGAGCAACCTGGTGAACTGGAAGCTTAACGTTAGGAGGTTAGGGGTTTACACTAAAGTAGGGCTTTACTGAAGTATGAATTCAAAGCTATAATAATACAAAAACTTCGACTCGTGTAAAGGCCTTCTGTTTGACAACATGCATTGGAAAGAGCCCGCCGTTAACGGTTGGCCGCTAGCCCTAGCCTAGGGAAAGAGAGACCTCGTTTGGGCTTGAGCGGGGCTTTGGCTAGGTTCGGTTGGTATTCCCTCTTTAGTCAAGAAAAGACAAGTCGACTACTTCAGAAATGCAATTATTATAAGCAAGGTCGAACTGAAACTCTTTCCTACTTACTTGCTTTCTCACCTCCGAACAAGGCTTGGCGAGAGCAGTTCAAGGGAAGTAGGCGAGTAATCTCCATAGTCTACCGGGTAAAGTTGAGAAAGGGAGCCTAATCCGATAGCAAGAAAAGGGAAAGAAAAGGGCGCGCTCAGTCATTCCCCTCGATCCCCCTTTTAGTACACAGTTTGTCAAATCATCCCTCTCCCCACTTCTCATTCTTATGCGAGTAGCTACGACCTTCTCCTGGAATTCAAACTTTTCAAGCTTCACTCTCTCACCCGCCCATGCGCGTCTTACTTAATATCGTGATCAGCTTCTACACTACGCGATTTCCGCTTCCTTGCCAGCGGGTCTATTTTTATACTGAGGCAACGAGACATTTGCCTTTGTTTCTATCGAACCCTTTATATGATATAAAATCAGATCGGTATTCTCATGGATGCTTTAAAGGAAATATCAACTACTCTTCTTTGGGAACTCAAACAAGGAAATGCCGGGAATAGATCCTTCCGCAGTATATAAAAGAAAGTGAGAGCTCCGCCCCCTCTCCTTCTTAGTCACCAAGAAAACGGATGCGCGGCTAACGCGCAACAGGTTTCGCGGTAGCTCACCCCTTGCTTGTTCCTTAGCTCACTTACCCAAGCCAAGCATCTAACTTAATTCCTAAGGGTGATCCGCGGGCCTATTCTTAGCATTAGATATTCATATTAAAGATGATCTAAAAGAGGACAGGTTCACTTGATAGCGTAGAAAGTTGCACTTGATAGCGTAGTCAGTCAGCTATCCAATTTACTTGCTAGCGTAAGAAAGAAAAGGCAGGCTTCCCCCTCTTATATATGTTTACTGGTGGACTGTGTTATGTGTATCCAAATACGCGGAATAAGGATTTTAAAGGAGTTGTTCGGTGCTACTAGCTTCTTAGGTTCGTCAGCAGCCTACTCCATACTCTCCTGGCAGATCTACCTTGTATGCATTGGACCCAATTTTATCCATAATAAGAAAATGCCTCCCTCCTCTACATATTTATCATATCTTTCTTTTTCCCCTATCACTAGTACTTACTCCCAATCCAAAGCACCCCTTTTCCATTCATAGAGAAATCCTATCGTTAAAATCAATAAAAAGGCCATCATGGACCAAAATCCAAACAGATCAATCTTGTTGAGAGGTACTGCCCAAGGAAAGAAAAAGGTTACTTCCGGATCAAGGATAATAAATAAAATTGAAACAAGATAAAATCGTATATCGAAACGACTTCTGGCATCACCGAAAGGATCGAAACCACATTCGTAGGCCGACAATTTCTCTGGATAAGTCGAAGTATTAGAAGAAAATGGAAAAGGAAGACCGAGTGGGATCAAAGAAACTAGCAGACTGATCACTAAATAGATACAAATAGGCGCAAATTCTAACATCACCACAGACCACTTTTCTTTCTCACTCCTTGCTCCATTATAGTTATAGAGAGGGGCGAAGCTACTCGACTACAAAGGAGAGGGGCGGCATACCAAAAAAGAAGAAGAGAACGAATGAAATCAACCACGCTTACTTAGAATTTCCACAAAATAGGGGGTACTCGTACTATAATAAGATATATATATTCTTATATATGTTGGTAAGCTCCTTTGACCTAAGGTCTCTCCTTAATAAGCTCTGAAGGATAAAATGAATTGACTCTTTTTAAGTTAAGAGATATCCCATTTCTTCTTGCTTTTCTAATCTTCCTTGCCATACTTGTCTCAGGCATCGGCTTGATTCGACTATAGATAAAAACTCCTTTCTCTCTCGATAAAATTATTACACTCCCTCTAGCTTTCGCTTCGTAAACGTAGCTCTTACTGTTATCAATAACCAACCTACACCACTTCTAAATCACAGGTCTTCCTATGAAATCCTACATGGTGCTCCACCAGCTGATGTGTCTACTCGAATGACTCTTTCATACAGTATGCAGAGTGCTTGCTTCACCTCCAGCTACTAAAGCCAACCAATAGACCTGTTCATACAACAATATTCTAACTCGTCTTCCTGCTCCAGTTCTTTATGCCTTCGTTCGTTCTTTTTTTTTCTTGTCCCCCAGTTCTAGACCCTTTTTGCTGCTGTGCTCTCGTCTTTTTTTTTATATGTCCTTCTTGTTGTTGTATTATTTGTGATATCTCATACTATATTATCTTACTGGTCTCTAAGTCTAGTACATAAAAGAAAGACGGATTCGTCCCGGTCAGCAGGGCTTGCTCTATAAGAACGGGGGATTTTCCCATCCCATATTGACATAAACTGAGGCTGCTGTCGTTCACTTTACCTGGAATAGGATAGACCAACCAAGTATGCTAATAGCTAGTCCCAGGAAAGGTACAAGATTTGGACATTTAGAAATATCATAAGAAAGGAAGCATCAAACTAAGACGGGTAAAACCCTAGGTCGAAGAGTCACAGAAGGAAGTCAATAAATGAGCTGTTTTGGATCCTTTATACAATCTCAAAAGGAAAAGAAAGACCCTTCAATGGCAATCTAGAAAGCCCTTTATACTTCAGTAACCTCATATGACAACGTTTACACTATATAGTAGGTGGCTGTCTCTGACGTATCATTAGTAGTAGGATCATGAGCATGGTCAGTAGGTACCACATTAAGTATTTCTAGTCGAACATCCTATAGATCTTTCTCGGACCAAGCACAGCAAGCGAGGGGCGAAGCGAATTACTCGGCATAAGGAGAGGAACCCAAGCTCATAAGAGGGGAGCGTAGCTACTTCCTTACGCCGCATATGTCACATTAAGACAGGATAGGGATAGGTACGCATGTAACACTGCTTACTCCTTGGCTAATAACGCTTGCATGTGACACGTTAACTCACAAAACCCAGGAACTCCTGGCTTCGGCATGAGTCAAATAAGGGGCTGCCGTGGCTGACCTCCTTGCTTGCCACTGACTGCCTTGCTTGCCTTGATACTTCCTTACGTACGCCAACACCTCTCGCTTCCTTATGTACACTCGCTCCAGAGGCCAGAGGATAGAAGCATCTATTCCAGTCCGGGTAAAAGGGTAAAATCCAGGTACCAGATAACGGGTACCAGATAAAAGGGTAAAAGATCCGGGCAAAGTAATGGCACCCGTCTCACCAGAAAATGCTTCGACAAATCCTCCGACTTCATCTGAATCCTCTGATTCATCTTCGATTGATTCATTTCCCATTATATATATTATCCCCGGGATCTTAAATCCCTAAGCGGGGACGTTTAACAGCTGCTTTAACTCCACCTGTAGATGCGCCAGTCAAAGCTTAAGCCGAGTAAAGAGGTTTAGCTTTAGGAAGTTGATGCATTCGCCTGCCCAACATTACCTAGCAGACTCCTGCAATCATGTCTTTTTGAAATGTGCTCAACTAGGAGCTAACTCTTATAGATAGAAAGAGGCTTGCTTGAGCTTAAGGAAGATCTTTTGCCCATCGTTCTTTGTGTCTGGGCCCGAGTCCGATGAGTCCTCTGTAATTTTCGCAAGAAAGAGGACTTTCCAATTGGAAGAATTCCATCACTCACCCCTTAACTTAAGAATAAGAAGAAAAAGAATAGCCAAAGCAGATTCTCCCGTGAATGATTAAATTGGTCGAGGACTTCTTTTCATAATGTGCACGGGCAGTACCAAAAGGACGTCTAAGTTATAAATTTCTAAAACTCCTCGCCTACCCTCGTTTCTATAATAGTCTCGCGTGACGTCGTTTGACCAGTCTCGGTTTTATGGGCGGCCCCGGAACAGAGCCCAAGATTAAAATCCGACCGAGGGAATTTTTCGTGCTTTTATAGAAGGACACCTGTGACCAATGGCATTGATCTGAATCCTAGCCCAAAAATGAAAATCAGGATTCAACTTCTTTGACCTATCCATGGTATGGTTTGGGGTGAAATTCCACCATAAAAAAAGACTTTACTTCATACTTCTATTTGAATAATAGCAATTTACTATATAGGAAAAGGTATAATAGGAAGCCGGGGAAGAGGTTTCCTTGTGGTCCCACCGCCGTGCAGGCAACAAATCCAGACTTTCCTAAGAAGAAACGTCCCGTCCCCTGAGAAAGACTTTACTTTTGAAGCATAAATCCTTGGAGAAGCCCTAGCTGGTCTTGAAGGACACTATGCTTATTCCCTAGACTATTTGAGGGTATAAAGCCCTTCCGCCGAGGATACAAAAATAAAGTTAAATACGCCTGCTGCTTTCGCAAAGGACGTCTCAAGATGAAACATGCACCGGAATGTTGCGTGTGAAAATGTTTGAGGATTAGTTTGCGTTTAGACATAACGTGGTTGCTGAGGAAGGGTCCCCTGGCCCGTAGGTAACCCATATGATCTATCCGTATATATCCCTTATCTATCTGTGGAATTAACGGAAGCTGCACCCCCTTACTGACTACACCAAGCAAGTGGAAGAATCCAAGGTCTCCTGCCGCCACTTGTTTGAATGCGAGGAAGCAGCTCTATTGCTCGCTTCGTCCGTAAGTAGTGTTCCATAGGGAAGTTAAGATAGGCGCGAAGCCCTCGTTAAAAGTGTATCCGGGAATCATCATAGATAATATAAGAATATTTGACTTTTATTCTGGCTCAGAAGAAGTGATCCGGTCGAAGAGATGCGATGATTGGATTGGAAAGTAAAGAAGGCTCTCGCTCCTGGAAAAAGGTAGCCAAACAGGGCTTAGCCAATCTTATTACTATAATAAACAAGAAAAATTCTATAGTTTGATAATTATAGGAGAGAGAAGGCGGGTAAGCCAGAAGGTAGACCGACGAGTTCTTTTCTCTTATTCTGTACAAACCAACGAGACACAACACAAAGCAGCCCGGAAGGGCGTTCAATAGGGCTTCCAGCTCTATTTAACGAGTATCGCGGGTTGAAACTTGCTTGCTAGGAGAGTAAGCTCTGTCTATTCCTTCAAGAAGGAGAGTAACCTCCGCCTATTCCTTCTTGCTTTCAATAGGGCTTAATCCCGGATATAAAATAGCATAACCAAGAAAGTACGACCAAAGGCGGATAATCCACCCTTCGGGAACTTAACTTCCAAAAAAGATGACTTTTGATTGCGCAAGTGCCCTTTCAAACAAAGCAAGCGGATGAAGCCGCCTTTGAGGGAGCTTTTGCTGGTGAAGCGAGCGATAGACCCTAAAAGAATAAGGATGAGTGGGTTGCTAGGGTAGACAAAAGGTCCAATCATATCTTATTCCTGGAATCTTTCTCTTTCCACGTCTTGTCTATCTAATCTAATAGGTAGGCCACCTTTCGCTAACGGAGGAAGTTCATCGGACAAGGAAAGAGGGCAAGGAGCCTTCTGGTTCTGGCTACTATCCCAAACCTTGACCTTGACATAGGCGCTTACACCTCATGGTCTCATGGAAGAAAGGACGAACCCAAGGAAGCCAAAACCGAACGAAGGCGGGAAGAGTGCACAAGACCAAGAGTTCTCGGAACAACTAGAGATGGAGAACCCATCACGAGCAGGCATCTCTTCAACCAGCATGCATGAGCCAGAGCAGGAGAATACGAACAAGAAGCTTTGGCGTAGTTAGCGTAGGAAGTTCCAGTTGAAGTTGCTGACGAGTTTGATGGTGTTGTAAAGGAAGGTCCTATTCTATATACACATTAATCTTTACTTGTCTAAGATAATCAAGGGACCTACCTACCTTTTATACAAGTAAAGTACTATTCTATCATCTTACTTATAATAGATTGGTAGAGAATAGAGAATAGTGCTCGAGGAAAAAGAAGCAAGCAAGATCATCCCTATACAACAAAACATTGTTATAGTATAGCTTTCTTTCTTTATATGTATGCGGGCAGGACAGGTCTGAGTAGGCGGCAGGTAAAGCAGGTAAACAAGATGATCCATTGATCCATACATATATTCTAATTATATAAGATAGATATAGATTCACGGAAAACTCGATATGCGAGATCTGGCTTGGCTTGACTTATAGTCATAGGAAATAGGGTAAGACGTGGCAGCCAATTAAATTAAGCTGTTGAAGAAGCCTATTCCTTATAAACCTTAACTTAACAAAAAGGTGCAATTACACGGTCCAGTTCAAGTTCCCGATCCTAGCCCTTTAGTTAGGATGTGCCTTGCCAGCCGGTTTTCCGAAAGACTTGAACCAAGCAAGGAACTCACAAGGAACGAAAAGCTTATTAGGTAATTAATTAATGATGTAGATAGGATAAAAGATCCGGTAAAGAGAGCCTCCGGCTTCGACTAATCAGTGATCCCTGAGCCTACCTAAGATGGATGCCCCCGAAATAGGTGTGTAAGGAGATTGGCTGATCGGAAATCTCAGGCGGGCGGCATCTAAGTAGCTTGGGCTGGCTGTTCATGTCACATGGCATTGGTCCCGGTCCCTTTTTATTTATGGGAAAGACGCTGTCTTAGACCTCAGAAACCCGGCTTGAAAGCCCAATTTCCTACTTTTCTTGAGCAGAAACAGGCATAGGAACAGGGTTTGGTAAATCCACGGTTGGAAGTCCCTTGCTTTGATGACGTAGTGTGCGGGCGTTTAATGATGCCTTCTGTGTTCAGCAAGCGGTGGACGAGAGGAGACTCACTGTATTAACAGATAGGGAAGGAGCTTGGCATGTTCCCAAACGTTAAAGTAGCGTTTCGATCTCCTGCAATGGTACGACCCTCGAGAGACCTTGTTCTCCTTCTTTCAGTATACAAAAGAAGCCAATGCGCGTGTTTCATCCGCGAACATGAAGGGGGAAAGCTTACTCCTGGCACTAAGCCCAGCGCGCGGGGACTCGTTCCAATGCTTCACTGCTTGCTCCCGTACTGACGAACTAGACTTCTTTCTTTGCATCGCTACCGCGCAAATTCTTTTAACGGAGCGTGTGTACTGATTTATAACCTTGCTTTTGCACGTCATTTGCATACATATTCCCTTGCTCCCTTTTCTTAGTGTTAAAAGCTGTGTTTAGCTAGCTTTGGGTTATAAGTTCAAACCCGTATAAGGGACCCTTTCTCAAGCTTTTTGTAAACGAAAATGGCTGTTGCATACGTTTCGCCTGTGAATGCAACCAAGGAAAGATGTAGATTTAATAATTGATAGTGTTACAGCCAAACCTGCTTAGGAAGTTTCCGAGGAAGAAGGTGTACCTGACAGGGCAGTTGAAACAGACAAAGTCGACGGGCCAGTTTAAGAAAGAACAGAAGAGAAAGCGGATAGTGGATCATGGAGAGAAAGGTTCATATCCAAAAATAGCAACCTTTGGACAATCAATTGAGAACCTGATCCTAAGTATCTTAGACAGAAAGGGTCGAACCAACTACTTCATCGGACTCGGATCTTGCCATTCTTGATCTTGAAAAGATGCTAGGGCAAATGGGTTCCTCAGTCTACTTTACTATGCACTATGCTTTTCCTTTGTCCTTTCTTTAATTTGTTGCTTGACTATCTAGGTTTATACATTCGTCGAGACAGAAGTTGGCTCGAGCGAAGGGAGAGGGAGGAGAGCGCTAGTGAAGAGGAAGGTTATGCTCTCTTTTCAGCTTGCATATGGACATAGCCCAGGAAGTAGACATCTTAGAGGGATACTTCTCCGAGCAGTTGGGGGGAAATCCTCGACAATACCCTCTAATGTTCCCTCTCCCTGCTTGTCTTATTACTCTTATATGCGAGCTCTTTCAAACCTCTGGAGCGTATCCTCCACTCGCTCTAGTGGGAAAAGTTAGGAACCCCTTTTTATTAGTGAGTTGACGAAAAAAAATCTTTATTTGCGTTTCATATAGTTGCAAAAGTCATGAATGCTATTTTATTAGTGAGCTGGCATTCGAAAAAGATGGATTTCCCGTTCATATAGATGCAAAAGTGAGGAACCCAATTTTATTAGGGAAGTTGAATTCAATTCTGACTTTTTTCATCTTCCCTACTGGCAAAAGTTACTAACCCAATTTTATTAGCGAAACGAGTTTTCAAATCTGACTTTTTTCATCTCCCCTATATAGAAAAGCTAGCAAAGGCGTTTTCCCTTATAAGCGGCATAAAAAACAGAAAATTTTCCATCTTCCCTAGAACGAGAGGAATACTTGGAACGAGCCGGCTGTTACCCAAAAGCTACTAACCCTTTTTTCCCTTATAAGTGGCATAAAGATTTTGACTTTTTTCATCTTCCCTAGTGGGAAAAGTTAGTAAAGACGTTTTCCCTTATAAACAGAAATTATAAATTGAAATTCTCCGTTTTATATAGTAGCAAAAGCTATACTTTTTTTCTTTTTCTTAGTCCCTTTGCCTAATCTTAAGACCAAAGACGGACTCTTTCCGAGGAAATCCTGCTTTGACCAACTATTCTCTCGAAAGAAAAACTTATTATAAATAGGTTTAAGAAGTTCCGCAGGAGGATTCAAAAGAAGCATTTGCTGATGCTGACGAAAGAGACGAAGTCGGCGGGGCAGTCCCTGAAGCTTGAGCGGATCATGGGAACAAAGGAGCGAGCAAGAGCAGGCGTCAGTATGCAGGCGCAGCAATTACAATGACAATGGGTCGGGCTTGTTCAGAGACTCGGGGCACCTTTTTCTTAGTCTATTAGTCAATCAAGGGACAAGGATCCTGATTAACCAAGAGGGTCTCTAATGTCATATTAAAAAAAAAGGAAGGCCAAAGACCCATCCTTAATGCATTTATAGAATAACAGGAAGGCTAGTTCACTAGCTAGCCGCGGCTTATTCATTCCAAACAAAGCCAACGAGTTCGCCAACATACTCGTTTCCTAATCCTAAATGACATCTTGTTCATATTCTATTTTATCTTGGGATTAAGTTTAACCACAGGCGCGAAAGCCCTTTATCTCATAAAACAAATAGGCTCAACTCAAGGACTAAAGTACGAATCTCTTCTCGTGAACTATACTTTAAAACTTTTTAAAGAAATCTCGGTCGAGATGATATTTAATTATAATTATTCATTAGATATGGTAAAAGATATGGTAAATTGCCCTACGTTCTTGGCCAGCTCATAAGACTCAGAGGATTAGACCCATTGTACGCAAATGTCAATGTAGGTCCAGTTATAGATAGAACGATCTTTACCTTTATAATAAGATCAATATCGTTAACACACCCGCAAAGGACTTAAGGTTCCACCAGGTGGGGAATGGGAGAACGCTATTGCCTGCTAAAGCACCATCCCCTAGTTATAATTATAATATGAAATACATAATTCCAGCCCATATATGCCAGTTCCAGTCTCATACTAATATAATAAGACATTTGGTAGTTTAAGGAATAGACTTCCTATGTTTCGGAGAGAAGTAAAGCCATCCTTAGTTCCCGCCCAGTCACACTTCTAATAAAGCGAATTCCGGTAGGGGCATTACTTCTTTTTACAGAGTAGGATCAGGAGAATACTAGCCAAGCATAGTAAGCAAGCCGGGTTAACTAATTAATGGGAAAACAAGTAAAAATACGGGGGCGAGTATGTCAACAAACTTGCAGTTTCTTCGACTTAGTATTACGTATTACAGCAGCAGGCTCCGCTCCTTCTGGATCAGCACCAGCAAATGCTTCGACTGCATCATCCGGATCTGAAATCCTAGGCGTTTAAAAGGATTCTTTCTCTGACTTAGAAGCGTAATCTCGTCTATTTTCATATGTAAGGGGGAATCCTTTGCTCAAGCGCAGACCATGTTGCACCTTATAATAAAAAACTTCCTTAAGAAAAACAAGCGCTAGAGTAGGTTAACACAGAATTAAAAGGTGGAAAGCCAGTTATAGACATATCAATAGACCTTAGCGATGTTCTTTCCCAGGGCTCATAAATTCGCTAAAAGCCGCCGCTCTTCACGTACACTTGTTCCTAAGGGCCCTAATCATCAACAACTAGGTTGGCATTACCCTAGACAGGACAGATTCTCCGGACTTTCCTAATACTAATAAAAAGGTACCGTAGGAAAGGAATTCCCACGGTTGGTGCGCAACATTGTCACTGGTTGCTCGATTTGGTCTCCTTGCACAGCGAGCACGCATAAGGAAGCGGGTTAGATGCCGGCAAGTCGCATAAAAGGGGGAACTCGTCCCTCCACCTGCTATGGTGAGGGTCCGAAGGAGCTCGACTAATAAGGAGAGGGTGCGTAGCAGCTCTACTAAAGAGGGATGAAATACTCGACCAATAATAAGGAATTGGTCTTCCCCACCAACCCGGAGAAAGATTGGGGGGTTTAGTTCCTTCTTTCCAGCAAGCAAGTGAATAGCTCGAGACTACTTCTTGAACGGGTGAAGGGAAGCTGTGCTCCATAGTGAACGAGGAAGAAATAAACGAAGTCCGGTCGTGGTATTAAAGATGAGTACTTGTTGAACAGTGTTCCGTGTCATTTTGGTTTGAAAACACTGCCTTTGGGTTTTTAGGACCAAGACCAGGACCAGCATCCTCACATTCTGCCCATAATTGAATTCTGTCATAAAAGGAGATTTTAGAATGCCAGTTATCGAACAAAGGGGCTCATAATGCCCTCCTCGTTTATTTGGATCGCTTCACTTGCTTCTCTTCCCGTAAACTGCACGCATTTCGCCAGCAAGGGTGCCCTTTATATAGTAAAGCGCCTAGGATGCTGCTCTAACAAGGAGCCGGATAGATTCTCAGTAAGCGGTCATAGCAACAAAATTTCTTTATTACCCTCCCAGCATCAGCAACTGGCTTTTCATGCTTTGGTTGAACTGTGGCTTCTTTTTTCAAAAGGAACTTCCTCCGGAATAGGTTCTTACGAGTAATCATCCGCAGGGACGGGAATAAGTGTCCGCTTCTTGAAGTCGGGGCGGGATCGGGCTCTCTTCTTGGCATTCTGAGGACCAAGCTCCTCTTTTTCTTTTCTTACTGGGGTGAAACCGGAGTCCAAGATGGATCGAAAATGATAGAAAAACGGAAAAAAATTTCGCAAAAATGTGCAAGAAAAAGCTGGTAGAAGAGGGGATTAGAAGAGAAAAAGTTTCACTAGTAAATAGAGGCTATTTTAGGCCTTTATATGCCAAGTTCGAAGAACAAAAACAAGTACTTTTCTGACCAAAATGGGTTTGAAGTGCATCAGTGAATCATCGTATGTAATCCATGAAATTGCTTTCCATAAAGGCCTTGCTTCTCAATGCCCGGACATTGTTATCTGGATACCCAAAAACCTCTCCTCTGGGCCAGGACCAAGCTGAGGCATGTAATGATATATATGGACATGATGATTGAAATGAAACGCCCGAAGCGTACCGTACTACTTTACTTTTGGTTTGCTTTGCTTGAGAAGCCAACCTTACTTATCTTAACTTTAGCTTTACAATGTGGATTCTCTTATTTAGGACTTGGCGGTGCTAGAGTAGAGGGATAGGACTGTGTTGGCATGTGGCTTTTGGCTTTCCTTTACCGCCTTATAATTATATATAAGTATGCGAGTTCTTCTCTTTCATCAGATACTCACGTAATGTGTTAACTTACTACTCACTCTTACTATAGGTCTTTCTTCTTCTACGGAAGCTTCTTCTGGTCTCGCAGCAAGATACCTTCTTACTTCTTTCTCTTATAGGAATGCAGTAGAATCTCAAGCGCAAGGCTCCGATTAGGGAGCAACCAGCCCCTTCATATATATATACTATTTGTACTATCTATTTCCTTGTTGAACTCTCTATCTCTTGTTATGGATGGAAAACTAAGCCAGTTACTAAGTAAGGTACTAAGTAAGGTAAGGCGCATTCTGCTTATTTTGTACGAGATATCTATCTGGAAGCTCTCTAACCACATGTGACTTTCTTTATAGGCCTACTAGCTAACCCCAACCCAATCTATGACATGAATCATCCCTAAGCCGACTATCTACTATCAAGCGCTTCTTAACCCGGAGCAGCCTATGCTATCACTATAAAGCTATCACACTTTCAACTATCAAGGGCAAAGTTAGAAGAGAGGTGCGCTAAGAAGCATCCCCAGCTTATATATATGTTCTAGTCTAGTAAGATACATTCTAGTAAGGTCTGTTCTAGATAAGGCGAGTCAGAGGTAATCGTAATCTCTCGTCGTTTTCGCTATTGAGGTGAGGAGAAGAATGCTTATTTTAATTTAATAACTCTTAGAATCTAAATAAGAAGAATTCAACCTTCAAAGTCTTCTTTCTTTTCCCGGAACGTGCTTGGGGCTTAAGACCGATGATCCGTTTCTTGTCGAATTAGCGCTCTTCAATTATCAAAAGCCATAGCCATCCTATCTTCCATTCTATCTAATCTGGTACTCACTCTTCTTTAAGTACTTGTGACTTTCTTCTTAGCACATTAATCCCTTGTCTTTTCGGGAGTCCATGTATATATGTCTACTCGGCGCCTGGAGACTGGCTTGTTAAGAGATGATGGATGACCTTGCCTCTTCTTGACTCTTCTTCCTAAACAACAAGGATTGTAGGCTATGCTATAAGGTAAGGGCAGATTAAGACCTTCCTTGGACAAGACAAGGCGGGCTGACTGCGCTTATCTTCTTTCTGCTCTTCTTAGGCATTCCTGGCTTGATGTCTACACAATCCTACTCCATTTCACAATTGTTGCAAAGTGCATGCAAAGCAAAACGACTTCTTCTTTCTCTCTAGGCTCTCACTAGGCTCTTCTCTCTACTAGACCACCTAACTTGATCTAGCTTGTCTAGACCTACTCTCTCTTAGCCGTGCCGTGTACTACGTACTTCTGTAGACTCGATCAGATTACATCTTTGGCCTACTCATAAGTCAAGCTCATTCACCACCATTTTCTTAGTTTGAGACGTTTGCTTCTAAGATTCGTGCATTCTTCTCACCCAAGACTCAGTTTTGTCTTAATCACCGGTTATTCTATATAGAGATTATAGATAGATAGAAGGTGGAATAGGACAAGTCTTGTGTAAAGATCTAGCTGGCTTTTGCATATATATTCGTAGGTCATTGTTTCCTATGGGAAGAGAGGAATTGCCTCCCTGATAGGGTCAGAATGAACGTCTCAAAACAAAAGGAAGCTTGGACTGACTGGCGCGAAGGACTTTGATGATATGCCAATGGATCTTGTTCTGGGTATGCTAGAAGAAATATCACTACCGCATCTGTTTCTTCGACGTCGACTTAGTCTTTGTCGATGTTCGGGGAGAAATCCTTTTAGGGAGAGTTATTCCGGGCACGAAAGCCGATTAGTCAAATGCCCTTCTTATTAAAAAGCATATAAATAACAAGAGGGACAAGAGGGGGGGTTCGCTTGTTACGTTTTAACCGGGCCCTATGCCACGTGACATGCCCTTGGAACCAGGCCCAAGTCTGCTACTTATTAAGATCTTGCTGCCCCTTCCTTATAGCGAATTGTGTAATAGATCTAAACTTACCGGGTGAGCAAAGAGCGGTTACCTTTGAATCTGCTTCAATCTCAGCCCATTATAGTATAGTGCATTCCTTAATTTAGCTTGAAACCTTTCTTTTCTTCCTGCCGCGAACGTATGTTCTGGAAGTCCTGTTCCTGATCCTGTTCCCGATGATCCTGATACTGCTCCTGAGCATTTTTACCCAATAGAAAGGAATCATTCTTCTGCCCCCTATTTATAGTAAAGGACTCCTCCTGCGGCTTAAGTCTTGTCTGCAGCCCACCCAAGTAAAGTATTTTACCTGATCCAAAGGTCCAATCCAAACAAAGGAGAGGTCCAAAGGAGAGTGAGTTTAAGCAACTTTTTGAATTGAAAAGTCCAAGGTAATCTAAGGAATCTTCTTTCGCGCTTAACATTAAAACGGGCTCACCAACATCGAGCCAATCTCAGAGGAAGACTTATCCCGAGAATCATAAAAGAAAGGGTCTGGACTCACGAAGGGAGTTAGAGCTGAAGTGGAGGAATTCTTTTAAAGGAACTAGCTTCCAATTGATGAGCTGACCGCTGACCCAATATAAATGAATCATTCCCATCTGAGATGTCATGCTTGCGCCTAATTTCTAATCCCACATTCTGCCTAATCAGAAAGAGTATCGCTAAGGGCAATCGCTGTGATGCACTATTTTAGTTTGAGAGGAAACCCGGCTGTCATGAGTACCCGTACCCTGAAGCCAAATCTTCTAAATAAAATTTTGAGTCACATGCAGAAAGTCAGAATATTGAGTTTGATCCTGGCTCAGAATAAGAGGAGCTGCTAGTGTGTTATCGATCTCGCTCAATCAAGATAGAACAGGTCTAGTCCTCCCGTCTTTAGGGGAACACGGTAGCTATAGGATTTAAATTATGGTGCCGCTCGTTTATACTAGGGTTTAGCGGGAAAAAGGAGGTATTTACGGATAAAGATTCACCGGAGGAATTATCCTCAGAGGTAGTTTCCGTCGAGGAAAATCTGGACTTGGTGCTTCTGTAATGGTTGCACCCTCGGGCGCATGCTCTAACGTGGACTCCCTTATTAATGATTTGGTACGAAACTGGAGAGTAAAAGAGCTTGCCTTGCGCATGTTGACTTTAATGCGCGGATATTACCGATGAAGACTATACTTGTAATCCCCTCTTATGGTATGGAAGGGGTTTAGCCCCAATCTCCTGCTCTAATACATCCCTCAGATCCTACCTATGAAGTAGGAATTCTATCTAGCAATTACTTCTTGCGTGAGGGGTTTACCTCGGTATTTCCCTTATCAAAAGGAAGGATCTCATTCTACAGACGGTTGATAGGGTATGACCACTAGCATACGTTCCCAAGCCCTGTGGCTCGCTTCGTCCTGATACGCCGTTTAGAAAGGCAGCAAGCGCGGGGTGCAAGATTAAACCCCCTACCAAAACTAAAAGGGGGCAAAGATGGCTTCTAGCCTTGAATCGTATACCGAATAAACGAGTAGAAGAAAGAAGCTGGGACTAAATAGGATTATAAAATGGGATTGGAATCCCTAAGTCTGCAAACAGGGTGTTAAGTTGAAACCGAGTAGCTAGTCCCGAAACAAACTCTAGTGAAGTCAAAGACATCATCCATAGAGCATATAACCTAGGATAAGACCCTAATCAGCAGGCATAGACACATGCTTTTTCATATATTAAGAAGCAGCCGTCTGTTATAAAGTGAATTATTCTTAGAGAAAGTAAAAGCATTATACTATAGTAAGGGAAATCCACTTCTACAGGTACGGATAGAGCGCATAGACATATAAATGCGGCAGACACAGATACATATGGATGGGGGTACAACATGCGGTATACCAAGCACAATCATTTACAAAACGATCGAACGTAGTATTCGAAGTAAACGAGTGTAATACCTGTTACGAAAAATAATACCTATAGGATGCGGGGAAGCCCTTGTCCCAGTTAGGATGATCGGAGCAAGTAGGAGAGGAAAGCTCTTTCTAGAGCAGCATTTTCCGCGGATGAACATAGGAGATGAAGCTCTACTTGTCATATCCACTTAAGCTGTGTCAACCGTGTTCCCTCTATATTAGCATTAGCTTCTTTCTATAAAATTACAATGGCTTGGGGTGGGATGTTGACGAACGGGCGTAGTTCCGGAGTGAGTAGACTGGACGAAGCGCCTTTCTTTCTCATAATGGCTTTCTTTGTTTAGATGAGATCTCTTCGATCGTGATATTAGGTAAGGCGAGCAGTTGCTCCTGGCCGTTCCATATAGTTGTGGCTCGTCATCAACCTAGGGTTCCGCATTACGATGTGCTAATGTATTTTCCTTCAATAGTAGTCTTGTAGACCCAGTACTCTTTTCTTGAATACTAGAGCGTTACCCCGGAACGAATCTCTCACTTGCGTTCTTTCTATAAATATCCTCTCCTGAAGGAAAAGTAGTTACGAGAAAGGAGAAGGTTGGACTCTTGCCTTGCATTAGATATAGGAGAAAAAGATGCATTTATATGTCCTCAAGCTCAACCAAAAAGGCATTTCCTCGCGCTTTCAGTAAAGAGAAAAGTCATCTGAATACGTTTAGCCTTCGCAACGAATGGCTAGTATAGGCTGAGTCGGCTCCTCGACCCGGGCTTTCCACGGCTAGAGTTTCTTCGAACCAGCGGAAAAATCTAATAGATTTTATTATCATAAAGGAATCAAGAAAAAATCCACGTTTCGATGTACATATCGGGCCCAAAAGCGCGTATTTTCTTCGTTTTCCACCCGTCAACCTTGTCTCAAAGGACCAATTGTTTCGTTTACGTTTCGTGTCTGTTTTTCTCTCATTCTTTACCCATCTTGGACCTTGTTTTTCATCCGTAATGTGGCATCGATAGCTGTCCTCCGAAAAGCGGGGCTTACCCACGAGGATTCTTCTTGCAGTTATTAAGTAAGAGTGGTTGCTTTTGTAGCAAGTACAGGAGGGACGGTCAAGTGAGGTAGTCCTATCTCTATCAGGCTAAGGTGTAGTTTGATCCCTCGTTGGGCCTGTGCTCATAAAAAAGGTATCTCATAGACTATCTCATAGACATATTTATAAAGTGTGCATAATTTTTCTTACTAGAGGTAGGATTCATACCAAGCATCCAAGCACCACTCGCAGTCAAAAAAGAACGAAAGCGTTAGGGAAAATGGCGGAAAGCGTGTCTAAGTTTATTAAATTCATCGGTACAAGCATGGGCCGAAAGTACAACTTTTTATGTCGAGCCCTACATTGGTTGAAAAGCTCCTTTCATAAAGAGAATGGGGGTTAGATGAGTTTATGCCAAGTTCGGAGAACAAAAGACAAGAAAGAAAAGAAGTACTTTCGTATATAATAATATCATTATAAGAAAGACTTTTATTCTATCTCGGAATGCTCTGATTCGGAACATGTCCAAATAGTCTGCGCGTGCCCCTTATAAAAAGGTTCTAGCACAATTCCCGCGTTTTAAGCAGAAGATAATCTTTCTGTGAATGCTTTTTACTGCTCGAGGGGATGAGAGAACTCTCTACGATTTGATTGAAAGCGGTACTTTTCGTATAGAAAAGGAGCCAACCTCGGTTAAAGGAGTCTAGTTTGGTTGTTCAGTTAATCTCTCCCTTTTTAACATTATAAATAGGAATATGTACGCACATGAGCCAGAAGTCGCAAGCTTACCATCTTCTTTAACAAAGGATTAAACTTATAGAACAGTCCCAGCTCAGACTGGCGGTAGTTTAGTCGGACTTTTCTTACCCAAAAACAGGAATTAAAGAATTAAACCCCTATGGTATGGCTCGGCTCTTCGGACTTTAGCTTTAGCTCGGCCCTCTCGTCATTAAGATAAAAACTATAAATATAATATAAGGGTAGCCCTACAGACTCCATGCATAGGTCGGAGACGGGCTTTGAACGGGAATAAGAAAACCAAACTCATCGGTCTTACTGGACTTGTTCCATTCGAAAAGCTTTGATACTATAGATGAAGGCAGGATCGCTCTACTCAACTGGGCTTGAGCTATCCCTTTCTCATCTACTTTTTTATATTTATATTGCTAAGTAAAGAATGAGCTTCTTCGTTCAAGTGCTAGTTTCATCTAAGTAAGGGAGATCGGATCCAATCCAATTGGTCGCTCGTTATCGTTATAGGCTCGGCTTGAATAACAAAAGTCATGAATATTGCCCAGAGATTAGCGGGGCAGTCGAGAAGGTGAGCTCTTCAACATTCTCCTTTCCTTGCTTCACTTACTATGAGGATAAGAAAAGATTAAGAATTAAGAAAGAGAGGGGTTAGATCCTGCGGGGATCCGCTGGTTAAGGAGAGTAGGACTGAAACGAAATGGGGTGAACTCTTTGATTGCTTCCCTTTCTTGTCGCTCACTAATGGCGTATAGAAAGAGAAAGATGTTCACGCCCTATTATTCTTTCAAAGTGCCTTTTGAAACCGGTCTGCTTTGACAAGGAAAAAGGAAAGAATGTATCTTCACCAACCGGCTACTCTTTCCAATACGTCTTCGCCACTGCTAAGTTCTTTCGTTCTATCTGGTCGACCGGGTATGAATAAAGTTCATCGCTTATAAGTAACAAAGAACCCAACTCTACTCTACTCTAATCTAAGGCTATAAGGATATGAAAGAATGTAGGGGCGTCCTTAAGACAGGAGAGATTTGGAAACCGTTTATTCTTCCGAGAGATGGCTGCAGCGATGACTGATGCCCTGAAAGAGACTTACACTCAGCATCCCAAGCTTAGACAGAATATTTAAGAGTTTAGCTGAACCCTATATACCGGGGGCTCCGAAGAAGGGAGCTTGGAAAGTCCACGTTGGGGAAATCAGAATAAGGACTCTTTCGTCCCGTACGTCCAAGGATTTTGTTTTGTGTTAGTACTGTTTGGAGTGGTTGTCTGATATACGCTTCCCCCGGATTAATCAGATAGAGGCAGTAACTTGGACTAAAATTCTCATTCTTTTATGATTCTACGGAACTAGTTACTAGACAGATAAATAGGATATGAACGAAGGGACGATACCTACGCGCGATTGCCTTTAGTAAGTATTTGGCCCAACAGGGCGAGTAGGTTATCAATACACATCCACCAATAAGAGAAGAGAGAAACGAGGGGAGCAGAGTGACCATCTTTCCTGAAAACCCTTACATAGTAGGTTCACATGTAATCGTCGAGGGCGTGAAATGCAGACTCCGAGTAAAGAGAATCAGCCCACCACTCTTTCTAAAAGATGAGCCATCTGCTATCGCATCACATCCTCTCCACCTGGGTTTACCATTGGCGGTTGATTGTCTAGTTCCTCTCTACCATCTGATACGAACCACTTAGGAAATGGAATCTATTCCCGTATAACTTTTCAGGCTATGGCGGAATGTAGGATCTTTTTTTCAACGGTTATGCCGTTGCCTTTAATCTTCTTCCTGCTTTTTCGAGGAAAACACCGAGAGCCCTAGAAAGTCAAGAAAAAAGTCTAATCATGTTTTACCAAAAATGTGCTTTTTTTCGTCAGCCTTAAGGCCTATATTATATTATTATTATAAAGGTCTGTGCACATCAGCCCATCACATCAAGGTGACAGGATTCGAACCTATGGCCCTCTGTACCCAAAACAGATGCGCTGACCAGACTGCGCTACACCTCGTTTCACCCTCCGAAGCATATAGATCTACCCGATCGATCAAGACTCGAACCGAACTCGCTCATCCTTTTTTTTTGTTTGGATTGGACCCTTCGCCCGCTTAGAAGTGGATTCGAACCACTGACACAAGGATTTTCAGTCCTTTGCTCTAACCAGCTGAGCTACCTAAACCACTTTCCTAAAGTCTGTTTTCTTCATCGAATAGCGCCCTTAACTTCTTTATTCAAATAAAAGTGAAGTAAGAATAAAGAGAAAAGCCCTTTAAGTTAAGTTTTAGTTAAGGGCGCTATTCGCTTGTTCGTAAAGCTTTCGAGCAGCTCTTTCAACTGGCGCCTAATCTCCCAACATGCTCAAGAACCGAGAGCCGTCCAGGGACGCTTGAATGTGTACAAGGGGTGGATGAAAGTTTTTAAAAGAAATTTAATCTTTTTCTTATTTTGTGATTTCTGTCGAATTATTTGTATCCAAACCGGAACTGGCTGAAATATCCCCTAATTTAAGTAGGAAATTTACAGTTAATACAGTTTATAATGGGAAATGGATTCGGTAAGACCTTTCCCATTACTTGACTTTGGGCCCCTTCCCTTGACTTAAAAGCATCTCTTCGATAAACCAATCAACGCAAAGATTTATTCTGATTAATGAGCACTCCTTTCATGCCAGCATGCAACTGAGGATACCCCTCTCCTGTGCCCACAACACAATAAGAATCAGAATTGGAAAGGGCAGCTAGGGCTGGTTCCTTATCCTCCGGATCCTACGCCTTCTATTTCTTCTACTTTGGTGGGTTCTCCTATGCCTCCAGGTTGGTCTCTTTCCTGCTCGCCCTTTAATTGGAAGGGGATTGCACTCGCTCCACTTTAATAAGAAAATAATAGGGCTACTCGCTTCATCCCTTTCTCCTCCCCCGCTTCTCCTTCTCTCCCACTCTTGCATAGAAAAGAGGGCATGAACCGTTGCTCCCGAACAATCCCAGTCTCTTTTTACATTCGTCTTTGGATAGTTGCAATATCGGTGCCTTTTCTCTAAACTTAAGGTGCGAAAGCTGGGCTTGTGAATGTAATTTAGTTATTCGCCCGCCTACTAACTTGGCTTTCATCTATATACGATTACAGAAAAGAGAGATAATGAAAAAGGGCCCAAGAAAACATCCCCACACGAACCGGAATGAGAAAAGCAAGCTTTAATTTTTTGCACTTTGCCAAAGCTTATCATTTTACCTCGTGTAAAAGCATATTTCAAGGGTTCTGCACCTTGATAACGAGGAGAACGAAAGCGCTCTGCCCTTATATAAGATACGCGATTAATAGGACAATAAATTAGAATAAACTGGGAGCAGGAACTGGTAACCAAGCAACCAAAGGAAGAGAGTCTCTTCCCACTTATCCCAGGTAAGCCTATCTATGGACCAGCTAGCTAAACCTCCCACAATTAGATTATAGGAGAAGCTAACTAACAGAAGCAGCGCTTAAACGTAGACATGTAATTAGGATGATCATCCAGGCGATCAGCTACAGAGGATATTAACGAGCAAAGAAAGATAGATAGCCTATAGTATAGATAGGAAGTTCCAGTTCCTGCTACAGCCTATAGATAGAAGGCAGGAGAAGCTTTGGCTGATCCTGATCAATCATAGGTAAGATAAGAAAGGAGGGCACAGATCCCATCAACAATTCAATTACCTTACCCAAGAGGAAAGCTTATACGCGTAATCATATCAAAAGGGCTTTGCTGATAAAGACTCCGCCTCATAAGTACAGTGCTTAAACCCAGGAAAGGGGGAAACTGGCCCAAGTCCCGTCTTTCAACCGAGGGAACTTCTAATCTCAATATGGTCCCTTTCTTTTAAAGGCTCAATTCACCCATCACTTTCGGAATCTTAATCTTTGAAATCTCATTCTTTCCATAAAATCCTATAAAAATAGGCCCTAAAAGCATAGAATCATTAGAAGTTGGAAACAAATATAGGCCCTTATTTACGGAACGACCGGAAGAGATGAGGTTGACTCGCCCGTAGCAGCTGGGGGAGGAGGTTGCATTCTTACTATAAAGTTTGGGCGAGAGGAGGCGAGTCGAGTATAGAGCTGGGTTGGTTGCCTCGAAGTGAACTCTTTTCCTCTTTTCTTTGGTTTGGTGAGGGCTAATTAGCCTTTCAAGAATCTCAGTAATCTAAGCTAGAATCCTGCGAGATTTCCATCAATCTTGGTTGAATCATATCTGGGTTTAAATGAACGCGCGAAGGGCGAGTAGGAAGCAGGTTTTCTGCTCCCCTAATATTATAAGAGGCCTTCCCTGTCCAACGAACAAGTGGAGCATGTGCATTGCATTTTAAAATTTGTGCTTTAAATTAAAGATCGAAATTGCATTTAAATTTTTTAAAAATAAGTAATATAAGTTAAAGTAAAGTAATAATAATATTAAGACAAAAGGCACAGAATCTTTCTCAGTATCCGGCCGGCTGACTACACGTGGAACCGGAGATCTGACGACTTTGGCATATGCTCATTGAATTACGATAGATAAATCTAAGGCTCGCTACTGTTTTTATTTTAGAACAATTCCATGTATGGCGGGCACCTTTCCTCCTTTAGGGACTTCACTGTTAAGAAGAGGATCCAAGCAAGAGAGCGTGTGTAGTTTGCCAGTCTCAGGAAGAGAGGGGCCTTCATCACTTCAAAGGGCATCCCTTTTTAACCTTTTCCGACATAGAAATTTCAACATGGGCTTTTTAGTTCATGAAGCAGGAAAATTACTTGCCTGTCTTGCCAAAGAAGCAAAAAGGTACTCCTTTCGAGAATAGGAGATCTTTAGAATGACATCAAATACAAATAATGGTTTACTTAGCCAGCGGGGACGGTCGAGTACGATTAGGGGTATGACGTAAAGCGAGTAAAACCTCACAACGGAGGCCCGCTATTCTAAAAGCGACGAAAACCACGTGACTTTCTAATGCTACTGCAGCTGCATCCCTAAGACCGATATTCTGGGGCTTATGATTGTTATTTTGAAAGAGCAGCGGCGGGAGAGGAAGACCCAAACTGGATTCCTATGGCTGAGAAACCAAGCTTTTATATCACGTCGTTAATTAACGCTAATTAAAAAGTGCCTTTTAGAACCAACCAAGAACCAGAAAGAAAGCCCTTAAATTAAAGGTAAAGAAAGAAGTAAATCCCGGACTTTTCTTCGCCTAAAGGGGCATCCGAAGATTGAGTCTTTTGCCACAGGATACGATAAGGGTTTTTCCTGCCTTACCCTTGCTTCCACTGGCTTGCCGAGGGATCAAGCCCCCTTCCTTGGGCATATATTCAGCAAAGAAGGGAGCGGCGCGAAGCCCAAAACTCCTCGCGCAGCTAGCGAAGAGAGCAAGTGAGGCGAAACGAGCCGGTTTTTAGCGAAGCGGGTTAAAAGATCAGAAAAATTGGACAAAAACTCAAGGATTTTTGTTAGTCCAATGCTTTTTGCCAATTTGACAAGTATTCTCGTAACATACGAAGTGCCACTTATAACTACTTTTTAGTAGTTATTTTTAAAGAGCACTTCCCTTCAGAAATGCCCGAAATTCCCCGCTTTTATTGAAAATTTCATACGAGATTGGATCAAAGAATTTTATCGCAAATTCTATAAAATTTTTTGAAATCTCTGGAATTGATTGAAATGTGTTGGTATGTGACTGGATAAGGTGTTTGGTTGGTACGCGCAAGACAGAGGAGAGTGGGCCGAGCATTTCTTTGTGAGGGCTAACTAATGCTAATCTACCTTCCTTGTCTTTACTTTAATGAATAAAGTGTAGTAATGGACAAGAATTCAAGGAGTAAGGGCGAAGGCGTCGCCGAGGAAGATTTCTTATTTTATTACCGTAAAGAAAAGAAGGAGCTACGTCTGATCCAGACGAGGTAGTTCCTACACCAAAAGATGGAGTTGAAACGGAAGAAGCAGTTCTTCTGCCAAATGCAAATGGTGCAGTTAAAGCTTTTGAAGCGGATTAAAACCTTGCCGTTGATGATGGATGGGTAGACGACAGGTCCCGTTAGAAATATACCTTAACTTGAAATCTAGCTCTATTTGTCTAAAACTAATGCTACATTGGACAACTTGACATGAAAATCATAGTATGAGGGTTCACCCGCAGCTAAAGAGAGTCTAGTTCCTCGGGAGCAGGAGAAAAGGTATCTATGATTGATTGCCTTTGAAGGTTGTTTTAATTTGGAACATGTATTTGATACTTGATGAAAGCCTCCGTACTTAAGTTCTTTTCCTTCGCAAAGTTAGGATCGATACGAAATACCCGAATTCCTGGAACCGTAACTGAGGAAGGTACCTTTGAAGCAGAATTGGTTTTAGCTGGAGATAGAAATATGAGTTGACTTGGGACCTTATTTCATGTACGCATATACCTGCTTTTATTATATATTATATTAACAAGTATTCCGCTCGCTCGTTACAATTAATATGTGATAACAAGAAGCCGCCCTTTGTAACGTGCTTTCAAAAGCAAAGCAAACCATCCCTTGGCCTTAAGACTGCCTTGAGAGTGGGATGTGCGATACCAGAATCAACAGACAATGACAGAGCATATTAAATAACAAAGTAAGAGTGGGATGTGCGATACAATAATTAGAAATAGATTCCTTTTAAAACGTAACTTAGTTAGTCATTTAAGTTTTTTATTCTTTAAGGAAAGTGGCATCTTGGAATTCCTATAGAAGAATTCCTATGGAATACCCTGGAAAAATCGTAACAACCGGGTTCGAATCCTTTTATTTGAGATTATGAAGCTAGGTCTTCCTTTGTCTGCCCGAAAGGGTGGTGGTGCTCGGGAGCATACCCGCTAGAAGAAGCCTTTGCTGGTGGTGTTAAATTGGCTGAAGCCCTTTACTTACTTTAATGGTTCGGTTTTTTAGAGCAAGAAGAGAGAGGGACTCAATCGATAGCGGAGTAAGCATACTTGGTGATCCTAAATTAGAGCTATTAGCGGTAATTGAAGAGAATTTGCGGATAGAATATGCATCAATTTTGTATGTCAGTTGTTTTCATTCCACAAGCGTTAGCGATCAAAGATGCTTTGAGCGTAGCGGTGTATAAAGGATTTCATTCCTCTCCTTATAGTCTTACATATTGGACTCTGACCTACAGGTCATAGGTCAACGGCAAGGGCATCGCACTAGCTTTCTAAAGCCCTCGTTTGCCAACGACCGCCGATCAAGCACGTTCCATCTATTCACAAAACAGGTCTTATCATGGGGGTTTAACGCAGCAAGGGCTTCCCTCTTTTCCTTCTAGTCGAGTTCCAACAGGTTCTCTCGCTAACGCTCAAAGGATAAATCCCCTCTTCGCTCTCGCTTGCTGGAGCCAACTTATCACAGAATTAAAAGCTCGGCCAGTTCCTTGTTTTAATTTTATTAAGGTAGATTGCTTGCATGTAACAAGAGAAGCCTTCTCTTCTCTTTTCTTTTATCCTTTAAAGAAAGGTGGATTATTAAAGATAGAATAGTTATGAAATGCGCATAGGAATGCACTAGCTTTCATGCATCAGCTTCCGTGCCACGTAAAGCAGAAGAGGAAAGGTGCTCGACCAGCAGGAGAAGAGCTTGCTGCTGTTGATGAGTGCTGGCGGGCTATATCGGAGTCAGCTTCAACAGCTGCTTTTCTGACTATTCTTGCTGCTGGATTTGACGCTCCTCCTTTATGATATGATATGAAACGAAAACAGGTTGAAGCATGCTTTTTTTCTTGGTGCATTGTCAGAGAAGGAAGCAAAGTCAAGGCATTTTGCTTGGGAATTCGTGACTTGTATTGCTTGTATTGAAGGTAGGTCCAGGATTAGACAAGGAAAGATCGTAGGAACTTCCTTTCCACTATCATAAAGAAATCCTTTTGTGATTGGTTCGACTGGAACGTCGACATCTCTTTTCCTTAGTCGTCTTCGACTGGATCAGCCAACTCTGTAACTACCCCATCGCCCGGGGTTTCTTCGGCGAATGCCTTTTCTTTATTGTATTGCTCTTGTGGAAGGAAAGCTGCTTTTTCCTATAGCTCTGGTCCAGTCCACGCATTATCAATTGAGCAATGCTGCTCATTGACTAGTCTTTGTTTTAGTATGAAAAAATGTTATCTTTTTTTAAGGCGAGAACGGGAGTCAATACTTTACACTTTGTTTTTTGGAAAGGAGCCGGCAAGCGGTGCGGTTAAGGGAAAAGCGGCCCTTTCTTTTCCTTTTCGAGAACTTCGGAAGAAGGCTCGCTAGCGTCCTTTAATGAATAATAATAATGATACAAAAACACAGCACAGGAAGGGGCGCAAGCTAAACGCCGGATTATTTAAAGATTTAATTTCCAATAAATCTTTCTTTCAAGGGGACTGCTGTTTGGAATTCAGTTGCGTTGGTTTCGTTCGAGGGCGTAGCATAACATAAAAAAAGGGTTGGCAGTTCGGTGGTTGAGTTAATCAGTTAAGGAGGTTTGGCTTGAACATTACATTAAGGCGGAGGCGATCACTCTTAAAAGAAGCAAGCAGCTATTCCACCAGGTCCACCCTGATCATACGAAAAATAATGATCTCTGGAAGAAGAACCAGAGGTAGGTGTTCCAGACAGGCCAAAAAGAGAAGTTGAGGATCATGAAACAGAAGCTTTAGCTGATGGAGCGAGTTAGATGTTGGAACGAGCGTAGCATTCGTTCTGGAAGACCTCGACGGAGAGGGAGTATAGAGTTAGGTCTTAGGGTAGAGTAGGCAGGTCTCATTAGAGATATACCTTGGAATCAGACTCTATCTTGTCTATCTAATGCTAATGGACCTACCTTTTAACATTACATTAACAGGTACAGATAAAGCCCTCGGGTTCTACCTGACCCTTAACATAACTCGAGGAAGGTCAAAGGGAAGACTACTTAACAAGTGGAACGACAACCAGTATTGCAGCTTGCATTCCACGCGCTCAGCAAGGAAGACGCGCTTGCACAGGAGTATTGAGCGAAGCGGAGTCATGTGTCTCCCATCCGCCTCCTTAACGCGACATGAGCAGTAAGGAAGTAGCATAGCAGCAGTCTTAGCAGTTAAGCTAGGAGCTAGCATGCACGCGAATCACGCATCCGTGCACGAAAGCTACTTTACCTCGCATGCGCAAACATAAGGAAGGTGGTACCAATATGGGTGCTAGCGATCGAAGGAATAAGCCAGCAAGTTCCTCAGTCCGGGAGTAAGCAGCGGCCTTTTATATTATATTTATAAGGGAACCCTTCCTAAGAAAGATTCTGTTCCACAAGGAATGGAATTAGTCTTCTTATTCTGGGAGTGAAAAAGGATTCTATAGAAAGCATATAAAGCGGAATGTGTGTAGCGCATAGTGGAGCTATATAGTAAAGATGTCAGGTAAGTTGGCAAAAAGGGATCTTTTCTCAAGGAGACCCCGCTTTATACTTAGGACCCTTATTCTTCTATTCTTATGTAATTGAACTGTAATTGAACTCTTCTCTCCTATAGAAATATCAGGGGAGTCGGCTTCCTTGCTAAGAAATTGAAACCTACTTAGATGTGATGGAGATCTCTTTCCTGTTGTTAGAGTGAGTGTCCCCAGGTGTGACTTGCCCCCAATCTTTTTAAATAGTATTCTAAGGTAGTAGGATAGGCAGCATCCTTAATATATTCTTTCTTATATAGTTGAGCTATTTTCCACATAATACTATAGAAAAGAACCTTTCAAACGGCGTAGTTGAATGCACAAGTCAGCTCGAGTCCTAAGAAGTATGGCTTTCTACTATACTGCTTTCTAAAAGTGGAAAGATTTCCACCCATCCAGCTAGGTGCACGATCCCGTTATCCCATGAGAGCTACTTTATAAGATTGGGCACCTTTGCACTCATTCTTAGACCTACTAGTTAATTAATAGAAGTAGGTTATAGGAATTCTAAACATAAGAAATCCGGCTAGCTACAATGTCGACTGATGCCCCCTATTAATTAAAAGGGACTTCAGGCAGGATTTAAATGTGTACATCCCTTTTCTTATAGAAAGCTTTTTTCGAAGAACGTGTGGAAGTGACACGACTTTCATTCAGATTCACGAGATGAATTTTAGACTCAAAAGTCTAGGAGAAGAGGGACTAGACTGACCGGGGCCTTTGCTTCAAGGTGGTTTCGGGGCCGTGAAAGAGTTTAGCATCATTTCTGTCCAATTCAAGGGATTAAGTCCTGGTATAAATTCATGAACGGTCAGCTGCTTTTGGAGGATCTTTCATAGAGTTTAAGGATAAGCGCCGGGCAATGGGGCCAAGTAACTTTAGCACCCTTCCTCTCCTTTCCAACCGTTACAAGCCATAGACTCGGATCTTAAGTCTCTGGCTTCAATTCTAAACTTATACTTATCCCGTTTCAAAATTCCTATCGTTACCTTTTCCGTCCTCGAAAGTGTCAAATCTTCTCATTTTATGCGGTATATGTTATAATTCATCTAGTGTAGACGCATATCGGGGTTGGGCTCCTTTCTTGGTGGACGAAGCAAGTGAGCTGAGGGATAGGTCTGGCTCGAAGAGGTATGGTTTTGCTAGTCTCGAACGACACCTAAGTATGTTTCGCTCGTGAATGCAAGCTCCTGACTCTAAGACCAGCATGGGAGGACTCGTCGCGGCTGGCATGTCGTTTGGCATGTGACGCTGGCTTATAACGTTTGCATGCTAAGGCAAGGAGAGGAACCCATAAGAAAGAGGAATGAAATGACTCAACCGGAGGGAGCCTCAGAAAAAACCTTTGATCAAACCAAATGCTATGATCCTAGAAAAAAGGAAGTAAGGCGACACAAACATAACGCAATTCCCGGTAAGCAAGGAGGAAAACAAAGCATAGCTGGTCTCTAGCTTGGCTTGACCGATCAGATAGACGGAACAGATTGGTTTGCCTCAGACAAGACCTAAAGAAAGCTAGCTACTCAGGTATTATATCATAGCGCACTACTTCTAGAAGAATCGGCAATTTATCTTTTCGGGGAAGAATTCCATTTTTAAAAGTTTCCTTTCCTCTATTTGGTAGTGGGATGTGAAGCCGCATAGTCTTGGATTTGTAGGGCGTTGAAATAGCGCTCCACACTCCATAGGAAGTTGTCTAGCTCCTTGGCATCTCTCTTGCCATTGAACTTCGGCGGCTCGGGTACTTTAATCTTAGGTGCCTCACGCACCGTGGCACCTCCTGCGACAGCAGCTCGGCATACGACGAGTTCAGCCTTGAACTCATCCATCTTATCATTTAATGCTTGGACCTGCTTGGCTACTTCCTCACGAACCAAGCGTAACAAATCCTCGCGCAACGAGCATTCATTCCAAGAGCTCGTTTACTGCCCCTTGGACCTCCCCCTTGAGGTCCTCCTCACCTTGCTCCAATGGAATGTGATAGACTTCAAGCACTCCGTGATTGGGCTAGTAATAGTGCTAAAATCACGAATAAAACGTCGATAGAATGAAGCAAGCCCATGAAAAGATCTCACCTCTGTCACGGTTTTAGGACTTGGCCAGGAACGAATAGCATCTATCTTTGTTTGATCCACCGAGACTCCATCTTTCGAGACTACATAGCCCAAAAACACCACATTGTCCACCCCACCAAGAATGTACACTTCTCGGCCTTACCAAAGAGCTGCTGCTTTCTAAGAGTTTCAAACACTCGCCTCAAGTGTTCAAAATGCTCCTGGATGCTTTTACTATAAATCAGGATATCGTCCAAATAGACGACAACAACATGTTACTTAAGCCCAAGAACGGTTTCAAAACTTCATTCATTAACCTCATGAAAGTACTTGTGGGGCATTAGTGAGGCTTATGTAAAGGCATCACCAACCATTCATATCATACAATCCGTGCTTAGTTTTGAAAGCGGTCTTCCACTCATCACCTTCACGCATTCGAATCTGATGATAACCACTCCTCAAATCTATTTTATAAAATATGTATGACCGAACCATGAAGCTCGTCAAGCATATCATCAAGTCTTGGAATAGGAAAGCGGTATTTGATAGTAATCTTATTTACCGCTCTACTATCGATGCACATCCTCCACGTTCCAATCTTTCTTGTCTTTCGACGATCACTCAAGAAATGCATTCCTTCGGATACCTTTTCAATTGACTATAAATAGGAGGAGATACCGACCTTAGTATCTTTCTTCTATTATTTCATTCAGTACATTTCCATTCCTTCCTGCTTATAGGGATGGTTCACTCAAAGAAGTCCCCACCCCATTCAACGTCAACGAAAATGCATTCTAATAGGATTCAATCTGGTAAGGAATAGAAGTTCTTACGTCTTCATGCTATAGAGTAGTCAATAGGAAGCCCACCTTAGGGCATCTTAGGGACGAAGCCCACTCTTCATGTTCTCTAAATAGCTTTCCTTTGACCAAGGGATCCGAAACCCCAGTTGTCCTCACGTGTCCAAATATGCAATAGATTTAAAAAGAAGATATTTATTTGGTAGGCACGTGTTAAGAATCTTTCTTTTCAAATAATTGGAAAAGTCTTTTTTGTAGGAAGCCCGATCTTGGATGAAAAATTCCAAGTTCTGTGGAAGTTTATTGACAGAAGAAAAGTATTTACAATAACCTCTATCAGAGGACTTCTAATTAGAAGTCCGGCCTACTCCCTTTTCTCTGAGCTATAATTTGCTTCTTTTTTTTCAAAGAAAGTACATGAGCCGGCGGCCCTTTTCTTTGTTCATGTCCAGCTTTGACGTTCCCTCTCCGACCTTCCCTGTGGATCACTGGTTGGTAGAGTCTCGGTGATCTCTAAAATCTCAACTGGATCACTCCGACTAGGAGCTTTTTTATATTACAAGCCCCCCTGAAGGAAAAAAGAGTAGCAAAAGAAAATCCAAGCGATCCTCTTTTTTCAGTCATTGCTCCCAAGAAAGTGGATTCCCTTTACTTTGGGAGAATGCCACAGACTATCTTACTACTATAGGCGAGATGCAGCAAGCAAAGCCGAGAAAACGATGGATCCGGTGGAGACCTATAAGTAGGGGACAACCCCAATACAAAGATGCCCATCCACGGACCGCTGACTTACTACAATCTATTCTTTTCACAGATCCGCTGCGCGGAAAGAGGGACTGGCCTATATTGCATTGCTTTCTCATCGAGGTATACTTTAAATTAATCTTTGCCTATCTGATGGAAAGCGAATCGAAGTTGCTTGCGCGCTTCTTTGCAGCCTTGTTCTCTACTGCATCTTATCCAGGACCCGATGCTTTGTCTCTTGTTGCTGCTTCGGCGGATGCACTTTGTCTAGGAACCTCTTTCTTTTTTTTATTAAGTCAAAACGGATACTGATGGAACGGCACTTTAATGAAAAGCGCTTATTAATCAAGGGAGGCCCACCATCTGCTAGCATTGTGGTTTGGAATCGATTCTTTATCAATGGCCCACCCTTTCTTTGAACCTTGTCAATGATCGAACTTAAAGATATAAACTGAGTGCCATTTGATGAGTAACTGAGAACAAGGGAGAAGGATATGGAAAGGATGAAGTAATGAAAGAGGAAGTCATTGCTAGTAGTAACGACTTGTTACGATCCATTGGTTCATATAGAATCCATGTCCTAGGTGTATCAAAAAACATTCTTTTCACTAAACGTATATAATAAAATAGAGTGAAAGGGTCCACTCCGAAACCAAGAGGGTACTAACTAACAGCTGAGTCCTCTCCGAACCGCAGGAGATAGTTTCCTATCATACGGCTCACCAACTTCACTTGCCTCTATGGGAGGCTCGCTCCGGGCAGGTTCGGATCACTTACAATACACGGCTCTACAAAGGAAGGGCTTGGGTTAGGAGCGTTTTCAATATGATTCTTTTCTTTTTTTTCTGTTCATGATTTTCTTTGTTCGATGCAAAATTCGAGACGAAAAAGGAAGTCCCCTTTAGCCTGGACGAAGATAGGGATAAAGAGTAGAAGCAAGCTACCTTAGCTCTGCCAGGCACTGGACAGGGGTTAGCTCTGTAAATGTGTAGAGCCAGGTGTAGTGTGGTGTAGTAGTAGGCACTTCTAGGCCCCTTCCCCGCTACTGGATCACTCCAGTGCTTCGGGTACTACGGACCCTCTGCCATCCACATTGCAGCAAAGCCGTTTCATGAGCGGGGGGGCTAAGCGCAGTTCTTTGAATCAAACGTTGAATGAAATCGCTTCTTTTTTAGATATATAAAGAAAAATCGGATAGGATAGACGGATAGATCTATCTTTCTATTCATATTCAAAAAGAAATTTAAAGTAGCGTAGCAAGAGAAGCCCCCAATCCTTTATTTGGACAGGAAAGACTGCACTGCTTTGGGCCCAGGAAGCGAAGGGAATGAGCTCGGCTGCTTCTCTTCCACACTTCTTTTTTCTGTGTCCGTTCCGCATGCGCTTCGCTCTCTTCTTATTCTTCATTGGACGGTTTGGATGGACTTCGCCGTTCTTTCCCAACTAAAATAGAAAAAAAGCTGTATCACATCGAGATGTCGATTCGTTTTCCGCCCTCAATGAGATGGGGAATTTGGAACCTCCTATTTTTAAAGACTTTTTGGCCCTTTATCTTTCTGAATTGAGGCCCGGCTCGCGTCGTTCCAACAACCGGCGGGGAGCACCTCAGTATACGATCGTGCGCAGTAACTGGGAGTCCTATTACACCTAAGGCCAACTTAAATTAACCAAACCAGGGTTCATCTCGTGTAGTGATTGTGGACTCGTACAAGGATATTGAGTAGACAGACGTTTGATGTATCAGACTCGACCCTATCTTTCGTAGCATGCATTCCCATCCGTGTCGCAACTGATTCGGTAAGCTACGTGTCCGGTGCACGGAGAACTGCCTTCGGTCCCCAAACTGACTTACTCGTGGCAACCTTCCGGCCGCCCAACAACCTATAACGCTAGTCACTACTCCCACTGGGGCTAGGAAGTAAGCCCCACAACCCAAAGCGGCGAAGAACAAATAGAATTTACTACAAAAGCCGGCTAACGGGGGTATTCCTGCGTATGAGAACATAGTAATAGAGAAGGTAATAGCCGAAATAGGATTCGTTTTGGCTAGAGCGCCCAAATCCGCTATATATTTGACACGGGTTTGCCGTAATGCTGAAACTATAGCGAATGCATCTATCGTCATTGATGCATAAATAAAGAGACCAATTAGTAGTGATTGAATTCCTTCTATGGTTCCACATGAGAAACCTGTACGAATATAACCTACATGTCCAATTGAACTATGAGCTAGAAGTCTTTTTACTTTTGTTTGGGCCATGGCGGCCAGTGCTCCTAAGATCATAGAAGCAATGCTGCAGAAAAAGAAAATTTGTTGCAATGTAGCTCCATAGGAACCATAAATAAAAACACGTAAAATATTTGCAGAAATAGAAATTTTAGGCGCAATAGAAAAGAATGCTGTAACCGGGGTGGGTGAACCCTCATAGATATCAGGTGCCCACATATATAGAGTCAAAAAAGATATTGAGTCCGAAGGGGAGGGGGGTCTTCTTCGGGGCTCGAGAGATGGAATAGATAGGGCCAAAAAAGTTTGAAATTCGCCGCTAGGTAATTCACACGAAAGGGAACCTTATACAAAAGGGGATTCTCAACGAAAAAAGTGCTCTCTGAACCGAACGTGAAAGTAGTTTTCCATCAGACGGCTGTTCCCGTAACTCCACTCTCGACTTGGATTATATATCCAAAAAGGTCCGCTCCCCTTCACCCTTCATGCATTCCACACGCTGCCTAGCAGAGGCGTGGTTATCTGAAGTGGATTCTATCTTTTGTAGTAGATGCCGAACCTGCTGCTCTATTGACTAAGAAGGGAGCGGACGCAGCAGCTACATGGACCCCTTCCTTTCTGTTGTTGCCAGCGCTTTCCCGGGCCGAGCCGGAATTCTTTATTAAAAAGAAATAGAAAGAAAAAGAGCAGATAGATCCTATCCCCTATATCGAACACTCATTCCTATCTATTGATAGGAAGAAAGATCTTCGTCAAATACCGGACTTTGTCTTTTTTTTTAGGAATTCTTGATATCCAAGGCAGCTTACCACAAGCACCCCACCCCATACGATTAGTTGGGGGGGGGCTGTTCGCCCTTTGAATAAAACAAAGTTAAGTAGTAAGGTAGCGTAAGCTACTTTCATTCTAAAGGAAACCGAAGAACCAACCTTTAGTCAATAGGAGCCCCACTTTCCTCTTTTCTTTGCGACCTCATCACTTCAATTCAAGCGCAAACCTATTTCTTAGCTTATATCTTATGATGGAGCGGAGCGCACCTTTTGTACTTCAGTCGTGTGAGTTCTTTGATAGTGACTTCTTTCCTTTGGTAAGGCGACGAAAGGCTACTTCAATCTAGGAAACAGCCGGAACCTCGAGAGGGTCGCCTTTGAAAGCGTTCGCCGGTAACCGTCACTCCTTCCTTTTTATTATGACGTGACGCTGACTGAATCCAATCCATAACCCCCGGAAACTAAACAAAGTTCGTTCCCTTTCGTCAAGTAGGTAAAGTAGGCATACGAACCACTTCTTCTTTGCCTTAGACTCTTTTGGAACAAAGCAAAGAAGAAGGTTGTAATAATATAAGAGAAAGGGACAAGGGCGGTCTTGCTTGGCGCGAAGGCTGCTGGTTCGGGGGTAGGGTACAGTACTAAAGGTCCTCGGACTTCCAGGCGGTTTTTCTTTTAGGCAGCTGGTTACCGTTGGATCTCGCCAATACAGCCTCCTATAGTTTTCGATACCGAGATATCTATTTTTTTCATTGTTCCCAGGGATTTTTTGGGTAATCTGCTTCCATACTGCAAACAGTCAAATCTGAACCTTGTCGCTCTTCTTTCTTTCCTCGCGGGCAGGAAGCACACCAGCAGCGTGCATTGCGTGATTCTACTGTGTTTTTTGCACTTGACTGGGTGGGCAGTTGACCGGAAGAGAACTTCGATTCGCCCGGCCAGCAGGCGGGCGGCGTGCTTATCTTGTGTGACAACACTACAGAGCGAGTGGCTCTTCTAGGCGGGCAGCTGTGTGACAACACTAGAGAGAAAGCGGCGCTTTCGTTTAACATGCTATGGTCTCAACGCCCTTACGAGGTAGTGATGAGTTTCACGCGCTCTAAGCCCGGCCCGCGCGCGGTTAGGAAGATTGGCCGCAATCTGAGCGGTACCACGCACCCTACCCTACCACTTATAGGCGGCCGTCCGTCCTACAGCCGCCCGAAAAGGAACTGCAGTGATCTTGAATAGGGATCCTACAGCGATAAAAAGAATCCCCATAAAAATACCACTAGATCGAACACCAGTGATTTCGTATCCGGTCAAAATCTTGGCTAATTGATCGAAATGGGTAGCTCCAGTAGACCCATAGATCATGGAACAAATAGGGTGGATAGGCCCAACCACCACACTACACGTATAGACGCGAACCCCCCTCGTTACCGTACGTGCGACTCTCACCGCATACGGCTCGCACAAAGACTCCTAAATCCATCCCGAGCCTTTTCTTCCACCTTTCCTCTCCAATCCTCGATCAAACTTGCCTTCTCCAGGCGCTATGAAATGGGGGTCTTTCCTTCGCCTATCGTATGTATCGGCTTGGCTTCGTCCCGAACCAAGGCAAGTTGTACTTGCGAACGCGTGCGTGTAGGAAGGCCGACCACTACATAAGCTAAAAGACTACGATTACAGGCCAAACCGGAAGCGACTCGCTTCTATTCTCGTTGGGATTGGATATAGATGGAGAATCTATAGATCGTAGTAGTTCGCTAACCTCTCTAACTAACATACGCTACAATTTAACTTCACGGCGCGGCCAAAAGAAAGAGCTTCGCTCGGTTGGCCTTCCTCCGCTGACGAATGCCTTCTTTCTCTTCTCTGAAGTCTACAACAAACAAGTGGGAGAGGCAGGATTCGAACCTACGTAGAAAAACTTCAACAGATTTACAGTCTGTCGCTTTTAACCACTCGGCCACTCTCCCCTTACCGGGCCGAGGCCCTCCTCAATGGGTTCTAAGAAGGAGGCGATTTGTTCGCTGAATCAATCAAGAAGCTTATTGAGAAACTAAGACTATTAGCTTAGCTAGCGTTCCGGGGGAATCTAGTCATTTAGTCAGTTCATAACAATCTCTGTAAAGCAAGGGGCAAAGCTTCGTAGACAGCTTCCCTCTCATGTAGTCGCTTAGTTTCTCAATAAGCTTCTTCCCCAGCCCCCCTTCGTCGCTTCTGGCGAAGCTGCGAGCCTACCTTTCTCGAGCCTACTTAAATAGCTTACGCTTACTAAGCCTAGTCTACTAAAAAAAGGCTACAGCAAGCAAGCTTTCCCCCTCCCTTTGTTGTGGGTCGCGCCTTGCCTTACCGCAGGCACTGAATGAAATGACTGGAGATCTTCCTTCCTCCTTGCTAATTACCAAGAACTTCGTTGCCACTAGTGGCGAAGAAAAATTCGACCATCTTACCCAAAAACAACTCGGAGCCAAAAGAAAGTTAAGTCTACAAGAAGCTGGCAGAGCTTTAGCCATGCCATTGGACTATATCCTACCTAAACAGTAAGCCTTTTCTTGTTCGTTCTTCGAATGACGCTAGTGGAGACTCATTCCTTCCGGCTAATGAAGATACTACTTCAGTCTGCCCATTCATTCCCAGTGGATCCTTCTTCTCCCTAAGAATTGAACGAACCAAGTTCACCTATACGATAGTGAGGAATAAAAACCAACAAAAAACTCCCCACTTTTGATGTCCCACGATTCCGCTAGTTTAGAAACGAAGGAGAAGGACGGGGGTCGCTAGGTCAGAAAAGCGATAACTAGAAATTCTCCCCAAGTAGGATTTGAACCTACGACCAGTCAGTTAACAGCCGACCGCTCTACCACTGAGCTACTGAGGAACACTATTGGGGTGTGGCTTAAGGAAGCCGATTCTCGTTCTTTGGACTAACCTATGACCTTAAAAAAAAAGGGTTCGTCACTTTTTTCACATACACCGGGGAAAAGGTTACGATAGCAAGCGCCTCCCCGGCCGGAGAGACTCCAGGACAAGGGGGCGGCAGTCAACCATCCACTCTCGAGATTCATATTGATCAATCGATCTCCGCGTCCTTCCAGTTCGCTAAGTAGACTCACTCTACCGAAGGTATAACTTTTCCTGCCAAAAACAAGAGACTTACTTCTCATCCTAGGAGTTAGCAGGTATGATAGAGTCCCCTCTCTGTCTGTCTCTCCGAGTTTCTACTACTAAGTAGCACTTCGGCTATTCAATCATAGAATAGATTCCGATCAAAGCCCTTTCTATCTTATTAAAGGAGTATCTGACGATACCCTGCAATCAAAGTCAAATAGCTTCGAGCCTCTCTATACTATAGTAAGGGGACTTTTCAATAAGGTTCGCGCTTTTGATTGCAGCTAGCGCGCCCCCTTTCTTCAAGTTTTCGCTTGTTAGTCAAGCTAAAGCTTGCATAGGATATTTGAAGAAGGGCAGGTTTGGAACCCTATACAAGGTGCTGGTCTCGATTCAGCACATAGCGAACGAAAAAAGCGTTCATCCTGGATTATTTTCCTCAAGAAAAATTTATATCCTGATAGCATGCCTATTCATTCGGTCAAAGTCTCCACGGCCTTTTCACGCCCTTTTACTGAGAGGTGCACCATGTTGATAGGAATCGGCAAAGACCTTCTTGTACACGTCCTCGAGGGCAGCATTCATGGCAATCATCACTAGTAAATTTCGAGGACATGGTATGGCTTTGTTCTTGGTGTTGTTTAATAGATGGCGAGTGCCACCTTTCCCTGTCCGAGAATCTCCATCTGCTCTAAGTGAAGTGGGCGAGCTAGAATCCTTATGTCAGGTTGGTTGTTCAAAAGACTTTCTTTTTACCCCTTGCATTTTTTTCTTTTTGAAAGCATAACTTGGGCTCATTCTTATGGAACGAGTGGAGTGAGCGGAACGAGTAGGATGTTGCAGGTGCAAAGCCTTTTCAATAAAGACCTTTTTCTCTCCCATTTCTCATTTTTTGAAAAGAGGATAAGCGCTATCCTATCCTATGCCTGGGGGTAAAGGGAGGGTTTACTACAGTGATTCGGTCGGTTCCCGTTCGCCTGCTCTCCTCATAGTAAATGAGTGGGTAGGGTGGTCAACTTAGAGGGCGCCCGCCTCCTCTTCAGACGAGCCTGGTGGTTGTTCGGTTTCCGCTTATTGGGGCTTGGCTTTAAGTGATAGGGGGGCTTTCCTTTTCTTCAACCAATTAGGTTGTGTCAGCTTGGTCTAAAAATTTATTATGAGCTGGCTGGACAAAGATGGATTGAAAGTAAGATAGATTCATTTGAGTTCAAGTAGTACAGGACCTTCGATCGACCATGGGGCGTATTCTACCCTTAAAAAAAGAAAAAAAAATGGAATTCTATTGAAGCGTAACGTAAAAGCTCCTTCTCATCCTTGTCTTTTTTTGGTTTGGAAGTTCCAGAATGTTGTCTGTGGATTTTAAATAAACAAAGGACTTCGACTATGCCATTTGATTAATTTGATTCAAGTTCCGTGCTGCTCGCTACTCTCCGAGGCCAAGGACGGGGTCGAACCGTCATTACAGGATTTGCAGTCCGATACATTTCCATTATGTTACCTAGCCAAACTCGCCACCTCATGTGTAAAAGTCAAGTCTTCCTCCTTCCCCGCTCCCTCTTTTTCTACATATGCGGTGCTTGCCTACAAAGCGGAGCGCTCTATATGACCAGCGGCGGGTTACCAGAGAAGAGGGGACAACTTCTTTCTCCCTTGCCTTGCTCCATCTTCCTTTTCTGATTGAAAGTAGCAAGCCTCTTCACTACTAGTACAGAGGCCAAAGAAAAGGTTGCTCTGCTCATCCAGCCCAGTCGATCCATTGTTTATGCGGCAGTGCGATGGAGCTGAAAAACGTAAGCCCCTTTTTTTTTTTTTTTAAGGTCATTTCGATTTGCTTACTCTTTAGAGTAAGGGGGGAAAACTAAAAAAACCTAGGTTCTGGAAGAACGAGACGCCTACTATTATAAAAAGTTTTAGAACGTCCAAGACGCCTACTATACTCCTAAACTACAAGCTAGCGCGCAACGGCTGAAAAGCCGTTGTTGCTTTCTGCTTGCAGGCTCGAAAATTTTTTTTTCGTCCATTCTGATTGATTCGCTTTTTTTGCGCAACGCAATAAAGAAGTCTAACAGTTTATCTCGGCATCTGGCTTTTCTTTTTTATTTTAAGCTTAATTGATTGATCTTATATCTAAAAGCAGGGAGGTCTGCGTTCACTATTAAGCCTACTACGCTCGTTTA
>JAOWBH010000032.1:926116-938207 GCA_028566215.1 Silene coronaria
GGGATTGGATCATGAGTTGATTAGAGTGAATTAAGTTGTAATGTTTTAGGGTTCTTTAGATTGTAGAATTTTGAGGTTGATTTTGTTTTTGAATGTTATTTTTGTTATATGTGATGTTTGATTAGGAAACTGATGTGGGATTGAATCGTGGGTCGATTTTAGTGAAGAAAATTGGGATCTTTATCGATTTTTAGACTGTAGGATTGAGAGGCAGATTTTTTTTTTTTTTTTAATGTGTGATGTTTGGGGAAATGATGTGGGATCGAATCTGTTGGTTTATTAGGAAGATGAAAGTTATGATCTTTTTGGATGTTTAGATTGTAGGATTCTGAGTTGTTGTTTTTTCTTTTTTTTGGTTACATTTGATGTTTGATTAGGAAAATAATGTGGGATTGAATTGTGGGTTGATTAGAAAGATTGAAGTAGTGATCTTTTTGGATGTTTATACTGTAGGATTGTTAGGTCGACAAATGATCATCGACCAGGATATGACCGGCAAATGTCGTGGGGGAACTCAGTAAACAGGTCATCGGATCATAGGTTGCGGCCCAGTTCGTCTGGTTCGATGCGGAACAATAGTTTGGATGATAAGACACCGTTTTTGAGTACCAATGCTAATATAGGTAGGAATTTCGATGAGGATGAGAGGAAGCCGCTTGATGGTGGTTCATCTGTCCCTCGTAGGGTTGTAAATGATGATATTATTCGAGGTCCAGTCATGCGTTCTGAGCCAAGAGTGGATGTAGGGAGGGTTACTGGAGGTCGAGAGAGCGTAGGGTTAGGTGTTGGTGGAAATTCGTACTCGGCTAGGGTTGTGGAGGGTGGGAACTCCGGTGCAGTGACTTTGGGCGTGAGATCGAATCCGTGGGGTGTAAGGAAGGAGGTGGCTGGTGTGGGCCCTGTCGGGGTTGTGATGAATGACACAGTGTCTAATACATGGGGTGGAGGACAGAGTACTGCATCGAAACTTGCTCAAGCGAGTGCACTTGATCAGATATCTTCTGGGAGGTGGCAAACTAAGCCAATTCATCATCAGGCTGATGTAGAGGTTATCAGGCCGTCGGAATCTCCAAGTAGCTTATATGCGAAGGAAAGTGAATACTTTGGTGGTGGTGGTGTTGGTCGTGGGAGTGAAAGGGAGTACATTGATACTACATTAGTGAGGCACGTGGAAAAGGGGCTTGCTATTGAAGACGGAGTGCGAGGTAATTTTAAGGATGTGCCTGGTGTAGAGAGGGTGCGATCTCCTGGTGTTGTTGATGGAAGAGAAAAAAGTTCAGTGCTATTTACTAACAATGATCAACCGGCTTACACTGAGGGAAAATATGTGAGTTCTGAGTCGCTCGTCCATCCCGAGGAAAAGATATCCGAAAAGCCTAAGTTGAAGTTGCTACCAAGAACAAAGCCACTCGGAGTCCCAGAACCATCTGTTGTCGATTATAAGCAGGTACCCTAGTTATTAACTGACTGCTATATTGATGTTGATAAATTGTACTTTTATATGTATTGTTTCATTAATATGCACTTGTTATTTTTTTCCGTAATGAAGGATCCTCAACAGTGGATCAGTAACAATCACTTAGAAATGGGTTCCAAGGGCCATGGAATTGCCAGGCATGTGAAGCCCGGTTCAAGCAGTGAAGTAAGTCATCCGATGCCTGTATTAAGTAGCAGTGAAGCAGCAAACCAAGTTGCAGAACGGCCAAAATTGAATTTGAAGCCGAGGTCTCAGCCACTTGATCAATCTGAAGTAAACAGCGAAAGAAAAAGGTATGTATCTTGTTAACCTATCTAATTAGTGTAAATTGCTGATGGCAAAGAAATATTTGGGTATCACTCTGTTATCAATTTGATTAATGCACTTCGTGGTAGCATGGCAAATTGAAGATGTTTATGCCTAAAGTTTGTGCTGGACCAGCTGGTAAAATCGCTTGCCTGTAATTTAGAAGTGTGGGTAGTTTGTTGGGCTACCCTTAAATTCTAGGTGATTAAGATCTAGTAACTGTTTTTGGCTCTTTTTTGATTAAGATCTAGTAACTGATTAAGATCATTCAAGCGATCATTCAAGCGAAACTTTGGATAAAATAGAATTGGAGGTTCTGTGGCCAATGGCTTGGTGAATAGGTGCTTTGCTGATAGCCTGCTTTGATGGCAAAAAAGGGATGAATTTAGTGTGATGACTGTTTCGAGACCAAGGGTATAAGTGTGGTGTTGGTCACAGGGCAATATTTTTTGGACGTCTGGCAATCATTTGTTTCTCATGCAAGCTTGATAAGTTGATGACAATTCTTCTGATGAAAGTTGCATATGTTGTAGGAGTAGTTTCTGGGGTGTCATAAAATCTTTGATAGACTACCAAAGGAGTATTGTTTAGTTTTTGACTTGTGATATCTATATTTCTTCCTATTTGGCGCTTTGTAGCATAGGCCATGGTCCCATATTGTGTAGCATTGATATTTGTGTTGTGTAGCATATATATCGCAAATAATGTGATTTAGCATCACATATTACATGTTTCTTATGTGGGATTTTCCAGTTAAATTTTTCAGATTACGGTGCCAAAAATGACCTCTCCTTTTCCTTGCATCTTTTGCAGGGTTCCTCTGTTTGGTGGTGCACGGCCCCGAGAAACTGTGAGTATCGTTATCATACTTGTAGACTTCATGTTGGTGTTATAATGTTACTAGCTTTTCACTTTGGTCGCGTGTCGTGAGTCCGACACCTGGAATGTCCAACACGACACTTTGAAACTTTATTTTAGACCAAAAATATTGAAAATATCTTCGAAAATAAGGTACCCGACACCTTATCGTGCTCGGCACTTACTGCCAAGTCCGAGTAACATAGCTCTCAGATATATATCTCTTTGCCATTTGTTCAACAAAATTGTTCAAAGTCTGATTTACTTTGTTCTAGTCTCCAATGATGTTTTCGTGGTCTATCATTTATCGGACATTGTATGAACTAAAAGCGTAAGCGTAAAGAATGGAAAGGACACATTGTCCTTGCTAGTTTTTCTATTTGTTTATCTGGGAATTTATGAATCAATATCTATCTTTGTCCTGGTGCTATTTTTCTTCTGCTGATAGTTTTTCTTATGGCAAAGGTTCTGAAGGAGCGCGGAGTTGATGATGTAGTCAACAGCATTGAAGAAGCACAGGGGCCAAGCAGGTATGGGATACTAAATGCCCATGATTGACCTTGGTTGCTCAAATATATCCAAAACTTTTGTCACTCAACCTCGGGTACATATGATGGACACGGGTAGATATCCTAGTGTTGGTCTCAGCAAGACTCAACTTTGTTTTGACATGTGGTAACATGAGGATATGGGTGTGGGGACACGTCTTTAAAACATCAAAATAATCAAAAATTTCAAGTATCAACGCAATCAAAAAAAATTGTGTGAGAAGTAAAAGTAAAATTATTAATTTCATACAACGCCTACTTCTGTCAAGTAGGCCCCCCTTCCTAAAGAATTACTGATTCTGTATACATATCCTTGAGTGAAGAGTCTTAGTCTGAAACTTCTTATATTCTTATTTGACTATCTGAGTTGTTTGTGAAGGATAAGACAGGACATTCCTCGGACTGAAGTAGCGCCTGCACATACGAGTATCCAACGCCATGCTGAAAGGGTCCCAAATCATCCCGTTAATCACAGGTCTGGAACTGGAAGAGGCTATGACAAGAAAGAGCAGCAAACAGATGTTCAAAAGGCTGATACACAAAGAAATAATTGGAGAAATGAGAATTGGAGAAGCACGAGAGACAATGAAAAGCAGCCGGCTAAGCAAGAGAGGCCCGCTTCACCTGAGACCTGGCGTAAACCTATTGAGCAGTCTAAACCTGCTGATGGTCACAACTCACTGCGTTTTGGCAAAGCAGTTTCTGCTGTTGAACTTGCTCAAGCATTCTCAAATCCGGTCTCTGACTCGAAATCACTTGACCGCTTTTCTGGTCAAAGAGGACTTCCTGGTCGTACCCAGATTCCCTTTTCACGGCTTACAGGTCCGCCAACTAGGCCTCAGCTCAATGGTTACTGATTCGGTCAAGCTGTCCGAGCTTACAAGTGATATGAAAGTAAGAAAATTTTCACTTTGTGACCCCTTGGTTTGGCTAATTCCATTTTGGTATCTCGAGGGTTGACATATTTGCTTTATATGAGCCGAAAATTTTGAAAATTATTATTGAACAAAATATTCAAAGGTGAATTTCCAAATAATTTATCAAAAAGTACTTTTTAATATTTAAAAACATAGTTAAGATGAAAATTTTGATAAACTGTGTTTTAGGTCTTCAAAGCGGTCTACAACCCAAACTTAACTCCTGAAAAATTAGAATTAGTGAACCTTTAGGACAAGATGGAATTTGAGCAAATCTGAGGGCACCAAAGTGGATATCTTCCTCGACTAATTGTTGAATCGACAATTAAGGGCAAGGGTGATGGAAAGAATTTCGGCCATTTTTATTCTTTTTTTTTTCTTTTTCTGAGATCGACAAGTTCTGAAGAGGCAAGTGTTTTACGTATATTTGTCCATGATTGACGATGAATTGATGATGGCGGGGGTACATTTTTGCAACATCATGGCAGTGGACTGCTGGTGCTAACTGTGGCGTGGATGATATTTGTCGACTATGTTTGAGATGAATGCTTATTTCTTGTGGAGAATTTCTTGGGCTCTAGTCGCGGAAATTCTTTGCTGTATTCGATTGTATGGAGATGATATTTCATACAATATCTTTAGCTCGACATTTTCGATCATTTCATGGGGTATAGAGCTTGGCTTTCACCTGTTTGATCAATGCTTGTACTAGAATGAAAGCTTTTAACATGGCAAAGATGGTATATTAAGAGTAATTTGATCGACTCCTTACATGCGACCGTTTTATGGTAGGACAAGCAAAAAAGAGAAAAATCTGAGAGCATAAACTCTTTTATTTACATGACTTTAGATTTGTATGAAACTTTGATATATTACTAAAACAAATTCGTTTAAATTTATGGCTCATGATAAATTCGTTTAAATTTATGGCTCATGATTATACAATGTTACACAAGTTTTATTGTAAAATGGTCTATTATTTTAAAAAGATACGTTCCACTTTTAATGGAGGCAAAGACCTGTGACTCTTTGATTCTGGATAATGATTGAATAAAGGAAAATGAGTCACTAAAGTAGTTGCGTTTCTTTCTTAAAAAAAAAACAAGTAGTTGCGTTTCTTTTTCTGGTGATGTATCAATATTTTGATGCAATTCTCGACGCAATTTTTTTTTTCTTGGGTCATTCGAAAATAGACACTTTTTCTTGCTAGCACAAGGTCTTTATGTTGTTAGCACACAAAGGTAAGGCTGCGTACATTTGACCTCCTACTAATTTACGGGAGCCATTCAGACACTAAGGTAATATTGTTGTTATGCACCCGTGTAAAAAATATTTATCATGTTCAATATCGGATATTTAAGTAAATAAAATATAATCTTATACCAGTGGCAAAATCAAGAGTTGAAGTCAAGGGGAGAACGGGTATAGTATAACGTAATTTCGAAAAAATTAGAACATTTTAAAATAAAACTTCAAAATTTTCATACGCCAATAGGGGCGAGCGTGCGTGCTAATCAACACTACTATACAATGTTGTTATAAAACCGTCTTACAAAACAGGCTCAAAGTAAAAAAACCAAGGAGTATAGTGACAATTTCCCAGGCCCATTATCTCAAGTCCTACTTCTAAAAAGAAAAGTAAACAAAATCAGGCAACATAAACCAATGTAAGAAAAAAAAAACATTACTAATAGTCTAATACTAGATCTTGTAGAAAACAGATTATTTGATTGTAATTTTATAATACTAAAGTCAATAATTTGATTGATATATAAAAGAAATTGATTGAAAATTAAAGATGTTGGAGAAGATGGGATTACCAGAAAAACCCTCATTAAGAGGTAATAATTGGGTAATTGATGCTTCTCATTGTCAATCTTGTTCATCTCAATTCACCTTCCTTAATCGAAAGGTTCAATCTTTACCCTTTTTTTGTATTCATTTTGTTATTTAATCATCTGGGTAGTCGTTTAATTTGGTTGATTTTACTTGGGTGATCAATTAATTAGCTTTTGTTCACTCACTGACGGTTCTAAAGGATGATTCATGTCGGCCGACCCCATATCATTTTGGGATTAAGGTTCTAATGTTGTTTTTTGTATAAATGTTATATGTTATTGTTTGTGTTAATTGGAATTTTATGATGCATCATGTTTGTTAGGGTTATGTTTTGATGTAATTGTGTGATTCTGCATATAATTTGATTATGTGATCTGTGATGTGTATAAAGTATAGTAGCTTAACTTTAGTTTATAGTGATTTAGTGATTGTTATTGTATCCGAGCAAGTTTTAGGTGGGATGGTCTGATAATCTGATAGTAAGCCTGGCTGCATTAAGTTTCGGATTAATGACGAGTGAGTCTTGTATGAGACGGTTTCATATGTGAGATCAGACCTTTTTTTAAAAAAAAAAAAACTTTTAGGTATGCCTCATCTAATTTAAGGGGTAGTGGCGTAGCGCCAATGGCAATGGGAGAACCCGGATTTTTAGTTGGGAATAGGGTGAATTATAAAATGTAGAAAATTGTAACTAAAAAATTCGAATATATCATTGTCCAATGGGGTGAGCACCCCTCATAGCCAGCTTAGTTCCGCCACTGGGTAGTGGGTTGATCTCAAGTGTGAAGCTGTCTTATAGAAGTTTTTGTGCTGTGCCAAATGCGGACTTGTGTATGGTAAGGTACTGATTTTGGATGGATTATGGTGGGTAAGTGGGTTATTCATGGTAATGATGTGTTTAGTTGCCAGTTGAGTTTCACTGAACGTCGTTGTTGGGAGAAGTAAGTTATATTTGGTTTGTTAATTCCAGCATCATTGCCGACGATGTGGAGGCATATTTTGCAATACCTGCACTCAAAATAGAATGATCTTACGAGGACAAGGTGATTCCCCAGTTCGTATTTGTGAACCTTGTAAGAAGCTAGAAGAGGCTGCACGCTTTGAGCTGCGTTATGGACACAAAAACCGTGCTGCAAAAGGTACCCCTTATTATATTTGATTGTTTTGGTTTTAATATTTTTTTTGCTATTAGTTTCCCTGGTACTTTGCGTCTTATAGAGTAATTCTTAATTAAATGTACTGTTATATTCACGAGGATTTGCTGTTGGACGCTTAATAGAACAGTTATATCTAAGCTTAGTACAAGAGTAGTACTTCTTGAGACTCGTGGGTTTGAGATATTAGGGATTGACGAATGTAGTGTAGCATGTAGTTGCATTCAGCCCTCAGTTTTTTGTTATAGAACTGGCTATTTAGGACTTTAGGTAACCGCTTTGTTACAAGCAAAGAATGCGTTGGATGGATAACTGATACCCTATATTGGTTCGGTGGGTCTTGTATGGTAAATGGCTTGGTCTCACATGTAAGACCGTCTCCTACGAGTTTTTGTGTTCACGAAATCATTATGTTTCAAAACTGAACATAAAAAAATAACGGAAGCTGAAAACATGATTGGATATTGATGCTCATGGTTTCTTACTAGAGTTCTGTAGTTGTGTAATACTATAGTGTGAGGGTTTGAACCCTATTATTTCAGCTGATGTTATGGACTCTGACCAGGGAGTTCAAAATCCGCCTCACGGAGTGTGGATGAGACTCTAAATCAAATCTTGGCAAATGATGGAAAAGAATCTGGTAAAAATGGCACAAGACTGGATGAAGAAGATGCAAGTCTAGTTGGAACTACATCCAATGACAACGAAATGGAATCTTTTACTCCTGATGAGTTACGCCAACAAGCCGTTGAGGAGAAGAAAAGGCATAAAATTCTGAAGGGGGAAGGGAAGTCAGCGGAAGCTCTTAAAGCCTTTAAAAAGGCGAAGGAGTTAGAGCGACAAGCTGCAGCTCTGGAACTACAATTGAGGAAAAGTAAAAGGAAGGCCTTGGCTTCAACCAGCTCAACTGAGGCACTTAGTAAGGAAGTTGTGTCTCCTGAGATTGCCAAAAAAGACAATTCAATCCCTCGTAAGGTTAAAGAAAAAGATGACCTAACTGCAGAACTCATACAACTTGGATGGTCCGATCGGGATATCAATGATATTGATAAGAAACCTGCTACAATGAGCTTAGAAGGTGAGCTTCTCAGTTTGATTGGACATAATTCTGCGAAGGCCACTGATAGTAAAGAGTCATCTGGGTTAGACAAGTCTCAAGTGATTGCACTGAAGAAAAAGGCTTTGGCACTAAAACGTGAGGGAAAGCTTGTTGAGGCCAAGGAGGAACTTAAAAAGGCCAAGATTTTAGAGAAGCAAATTGAGGAACAAGAGTTTTTAGCTGATGCCGATGAGTCTGATGACGAGTTATCTGCTCTAATGCGTGGCCTGGATAACGATGACAAAAAGGGTTTCTCAACTGGATTTGACCTGGATGTTGGGTTTGACTTGAACAAATTCTCAGATTTTGGTGGGGATCTTGGTTTTGGTGGGAACTTTGAAGTCACTGATGATGATTTGCATGATCCAGAAATGGCTGCAACCCTGCAATCATTAGGTTGGGATGAGGAGTTTGATCAAGCTGATGACATTGCTCCTGAAGATTCTTCTGTAAATAAGGAAGCGCTTGAAGATGAGATCCTCAAGTTGAAGAAAGAAGCGTTAACCCAGAAACGATCGGGTAACCTGGCTGAAGCAATGTCACTGCTAAAAAAGGCCAAAGCACTCGAAAAGGATCTGGAAACGCTGGAATCTGTCAACATGGTAGAACCCGACATTATTGTTTCTCAGCGTAAACCAGACAGAAAATCAGCTCCTAAGAGCAAATTAATGATTCAAAAGGAACTTTTGGCTTTGAAAAGGAAGGCTCTTGCTTTAAAAAGAGAAGGGAAATTAGAAGAAGCTGATGAGGAACTGAAAAAAGGGAAAATTCTAGAGCAACAACTCGAGGAGATCGATAATCCTTCAAATGTTACCCATAAAGCATCAGAACCTACAGCAATTGACTTCGATTTATCTTCCATTCTCACCCCTGTGGAGGAAGATGTAGATTTAACAGATCAAGATGTGGATGATCCGTCATATCTTGCGGTCCTTCAAAACTTGGGCTGGAAGGATGAAGACAATGTAATGCCTTCCGCCCAAGTGCCTGACCCGCCCATCCAGGCTTCTGTGGAAAGTAGGGATAAAACTCCTGCTAGAAAACGGCAAAGAAGTAAAGGTGAAATCCAAAGAGAACTTTTGGGGTTGAAGAGAAAAGCCCTTGCTCTTAGACGCCAAGGTCAGGAGACGGAGGCTGACGAACTGCTTGCAACGGCTAAGACATTGGAGGAAGAGTTATCCGAATGTGAAGCACCAAAACAAGATCAACTAATTGACTTTTCTGATAGTAAAGTTGAGGAGGAGGTCAAAACCCAAGTAACTCCACCTGAAATATCTGAAACTATTGAAAAAGAAAGTCACGAAACTCCTCTTAAAAGAACAGCTGAAGTAAGTAGCAGTTCTGAAAAGCGACAGGTGGTTCATGAGATTGCTCCTAAGTCTGACCTTTCACCGGGTGTTTCTCCGGATAACAAAAGTCCAGTCCAACAAGAGATTCTTTCTCATAAAAGGAAAGCCCTTGTGCTTAAAAGGGAAGGGAAATTGGCTGAAGCGCGAGATGAACTCAGAAAAGCAAAGTTATTGGAAAGAAATGTACAGGAAGAAAAACCCGAGAATTTGACCACGGAAGTCACTTATTCCACTGTATCATCTACAGTAAAAGAGGAGCAAAGTCCACCACATTTGAAGACAAAGCCCATGTCTAGTAGCGATCGTTTTAAGCTTCAGCGGGAGTGTCTTAATCACAAACGGAATGCTATGAAGCTACGTAGAGAAGGTAGGACCGAGGATGCTGATGCCGAACTTGAAATGGCCAAGAAACTAGAATCCCAGCTAGAAGAAGCTAGCCCGACCCCTGCCACATCAGCTGGAGGAACAGCTGACATGGCGGGTGTCGAGGATTTGTTTGATCCTCAGCTTTTATCCGCCCTACAAGCAATTGGGTTGCAAGATACTACCCATGTTGTGTCCAACCCCCCACCAAAACAAGAGGCATCAACCCCAAGTTCTAGTAAGAATAATGTTTCCAGTCAAGAGCGGCTTCAACTCGAAGCTCAGATCAAGGCTGAGAAAATGAAAGCACTCAACTTAAAACGCTCTGGAAAGCAAGCGGAAGCATTAGCTGCTTTTCGTCATGCCAAACAAATGGAAAAGAAGCTTGATTCACTGCCATTGTAAGACGCTGTAATTTTGAGATTCTAGAGGGTGAATGCGAGAAATGTTGCCAATTTGTCGACAATCTAACGATTCTACCTGAACAGTTAGTCTTGTGTACTACCGTTGAATGCATATAACCAAGTCGTGATTTTTAATATAAAATGAGGGGTATAATATGAAATGAGACCGTTGTATATCCATGCAACGGTCACATGCAAGTTTTTGTACTGCTTGAATTTGATGTAAAGCTGGATTCTTTTGCATACTCCGGTTTGTTCAGACTGTAACTTGTGTAAATGTTATTATTATGCCAATTCGTGGATTCGAACCACGAGTTATGAGCCAAAGTTTGCTGAAACTCTCAATCGAACAATCTCTGACTGAATTAACACCGTCTCAATTTCATTGTGTTACATAAACTTGGTGGAACTCCGACTGAATTAACATCGTCTTAATTTCATTGTGTTACATAAACTTGGTGGAACTCCGACTGAATTAACATCGTCTTTAATTTCATTGCGTTACAAAAACTCGGTGGAACTCCGACCGTACTAAAATTGTCTCAATTTCATTGCGTTACATAAACTCTCACAGGTTGGTATATGGTAACATCTTTTGTTTGTCAAATACGTGAAGGTGTACGCTATCCTTTCATTATTGTGACAGACTGACAGGTCGATATTCAGTTCAAGATTATCTATGGACCTAAGGGTACCAATACATGCTGAGATGCGACATTGACCCCACAAATTCTTACTTGTGACGGATGATATCCGTCACAAATAAGAAACGGATACCATTTCCACTCACAAAATACCCATTTAGGGCGAGTGGAGAAGCACATGGGAGGTCCCACCCTTGTCCCCTCTACCCATTTCCTCTCACAGACGACCCATCTTCAATTCCTATCCGTCACAAGCAAGACGGATTGTATCATCAATTGTTACCTTAGAGATTGTACAAGGTCATCGCTACGTAAACAAATTATTTCTAAGTTATAAGCAAGGTAAATAATTTCGTAGACATAGATGGTCCTTGGGCTTCCGCGCGCGGAGGAACAACTAGTTAATAAAAACTTACCAAAATAAGAAAGGAGAAGAAGACCTGAATAATCCGTTTTAGGAAATAGGGAAGAAAATAGCGGATAGGAGGAAGTATTATTGTTTGTTTGCTGTAGCGACCTTAATTTTGTGCGATAACTGCTTGTAGTCGATGCCATATTTCAAAGACATACTATTGATCTCGGGTATTTAGTTCTGCATATTCACTTACCACAAAGTACGCATCTGCACGCCAGGTGTTCGATGAATTGCTAAACCAAATATTACTTTGCTCTGTCTTTTGTATACGATGCTTGCACACTAATAACTGCAAATTCACCTGTAAGACACGTAATACCGCATACTTTTCCGAAAATATGCATCATTGTTGCCTGGTTGTGAGAGTTTCAACTTTAAATGATGTAAAAGTTCGTCTAGAAAGTATATCTGTCCTGCTTTACGATCTAGAAAGCCCTCTAAATCAGTTTGGAGAGGTGTAAATAAAAAGGTTAAAGCTAAAGAAGGCCTTAGTTTATACCCGAAAGTATACATGATAGATGTCGCTATGGAAATTTCAAATATACTCAGGGATTCCTCTTGGGAATCTGTGCAAATACGGCTTCAAGCGATACGTGTCAAATGAGATTCTTTTACTGTAATTTAAGTTTTAAAAGCGCACCCACCGATTGAGAGGGTTTTGTTATTCTTTAATTGGGTTTCTAAGAAGGGTTTTAAGCATGATCAGTTTACTTACATG
>JAOWBH010000032.1:960073-972231 GCA_028566215.1 Silene coronaria
AAAGAAGTTGTGGATGGGCTCGTTTTGGAGATAGGCTGAAGAGAGTAGTTTACGTTGCGCTTATATCTATCTTAGTTTGTAGCTAGTGATTACTTAATTTTTAACTTTTTGTTATTCGAGACTAGTATGCTTAATAAGTGAGTCTTAGTTTTATTCGATATAGAGTTGGCATGATTTTATTCGAAACAAGTGTGTTTAATAGTGATTTTATTCGAAACTGCCCATTGAGGAGATTGTATAAAAACGAAATTAAAGAATTGGAACCCTTCAAACCCTTGTAAGCTGTAATCAATATTCAGTTGTCATTGCAATTCACGCTTGACTCTCCCATACAACCTTGATTCATCATTTATGCCCTCATCAATGGCAACTCCTTCACCGCTTCACCACTGCCATCTGCTTAGCCACCTCTACAAACCACAACCTCGCCACCTTTGCGATTGTTGTTCTCTAATTCCAATCGTGATGAAGAATCACCGCCAAGGTCAAGTCGCCAACTATCGTTTAGGTTTGATTATTGTTTGAATTTGATTTTGAAAGTTTCCGATTTAAAATTAAAATTCAATATTTCTACACTCAATTTGTTTTAACTTGAATACTCGTATTTTTATATTAAAAACTTGGAAATTTTAAGTTGAAAATTTGGGTATCATACTGCTAAGAATTCTCTACTGTATAGTTAATTCAGAATTTTAAGTGCCCCATACAACGTCTAAAAGTTTTAACACGAGAACCCCCAATTTTAACTTGATAGCTTCAATAATTATGAAGAAAACTTAGCTTTTATTTTGTTTAGATACTGGTTTATAAAGTCTAGCAAATTTTTTAGATGATTACAATCAACTTTAGCTTGAAATCGAATGCTTTAAAAAATAAAGTAATGACTTTGAGATGAATATTTGTGTGGAAAAGTTATGCGAACAAGGTAGTCAGCGAGACAAGCGGGATTTCAAGGCTGTTATGCGAAAAGTTATTATGCGAAGAAGGTACCAATGACTGATTGACAATAGGAGGAAAACCAGTGAGGTTGGGAGTTGTGAAGAGTCTAGTGCAATCGTGGGTAATAACCGACAAAGTGAATAACTGGCGCTGAATTTATTTATTGTTTTTTTCTTATATTTTGGGCTTTTTCGTAAACGGACTGGTCTTATACTAAGAGATCGCCTTACTCAACAGTTTGTGATTATTATTAGAATAAATTGATTATTACTCCCTTATATAATTCACTTTTTGAAACTTCCTCACTTATATAATTTTTTTTGAAACTTACTCCCAGCAAATGTAACTTTTATCAAATATTGCTCCCATTTAATGATCTCAAACAAAAAAAAAAAAAAAAAAGAGAAATATTCCGTCCAAAGTTGAAAATTTGATACTAACTTTTGTTGTTTATGACTATATTGCCCATAGTTTTATTATATGCTCAATTTAAAGCAATTCTTTCTCTCAAAACTGTTAAATTAACATTTTTCCTCCCTAAATTGTTAAATTCTTTCTCGATCTCTATGCAGTTAAAGACTTGAATATAATAAGGCTATGGACAATATAGTCATAAACAACAATAGTTAGAACCAAATTTCAAGTTTTGAATGAACTATTTTCTATTTCTTTGCCGGAATCATTAGGTGGGAGGAATATTTGATAAAAGTTGCATTTGGAGTAAGTTTCAAAAAAAAAATTATATAAGGGAATAAATTTCAAAAAGTTGATTATATAAGGGAGTAATAATCAATTTACCCTTATTAAAATTGTCATTTTAAATCTACATTATAAAAAATACTTTACAATATCCAACAAAAAATCTACATTTAATTTGTACAAATCTAATACAATAAATAAAATTAACTTGCAAAAGAAAAATAGATTTTTGAATACAAATAATATAATGTGATTTCAGATTATATATAATATATCTACACAAAACTTACATATTGTAATGCCTTATAATGAATAAAAAGTTATAATTAAAATTAAAATAATTTAAAACAATATTTAATGTCAATCTTAAAAAGAGAAATCAAATTTAGGTAGACAATAATTTTTACAAAAAAAAAGTTGCGAAAAAAAAAAATTTGATTCCTAACAAGAATACAAAAAAAGTCATAAATATATACAAAAAGTTACATACTTAATTTTACAATTTTTTACATAATTGTATTATTCAATCTTTCCAGGATAATATAATATTCATATCTAACTTAATGTATTTATCAACGAGATGTTTACCTTTTCACATTTCTTAATATAAGTTCTTTATTAAAAATACCCCGTGCATTTTTTGCACGGGATTATAAACTAGTAATGTTTGTTTCAATAGCCATCTCTGATCAACATATCTAATGCGGTGCTATGAGATTAAATGTGTTTGGCAATGTCGTATCAAGCGCACTCCAACACCACGGGGCAGAAAGAAAAATACAAACATGAACAATTACATAACATACAGGCTACAGCCATACAGGCACCATTGGAATCACCAAAATTTATTCCCATTTATCATTGAGAATGTCATTTCTCTAATCCCTTTTCTTTCTTATCTTCACATTTAAGGTTTTCCTGTAAAACGATTGCTTCAACAGATTGCCTCAAAATTGTAACATGTATCTGCGGCTAATTTGGAAAACCCGGTCTGTAAACAAACAAGACCGCAAGACAAAGAAGCACGCGGAAATACATCCAGAGAATAACAAAACAACCGAGAACTAAACCCAAAACCTGTTTTCCCCAATAACGGCAAACATCCCCAAGCTTTCGTGTATGAGCCACATTATACACCGCCAAATGTCAGAAAACGATAACTGGCTGGCACCACAGGTCATACATTCCTATCCAACACAAAATGAAGATGAGGGACAGCCAAGAAGATACCATCTCTTTCGGTGTTCCTCTATTGCCTACAAGAAAATGCCAGAGTAACACTTGAGCTAAATGCAACGAGGAAAGCTTTGTCTTTGATATGCTTCCAGTATAAATCTTCTCATTGTATTTTGAAGACTGTCTTTAATTTTACAACCAACTTCCATTCCTCAATAGACAGATCATCCTGTTACATATTCATTTTAGCACATAAACAAACAACGATAGTGGGATATTAAATATGGTAAATTAACTCACCCGGTAATTAGCTTTAAGAGTATCAATTGATTTCCTCGAGATGTGGCTAACAAGCTCATCATCCATATCAAAATGTCTTCCAAACATCTTTTGCTGTCCTTCTGGATTACTACCAAGAATCTGCAGAACACATCAGAGGGTAATTAATTCTCTTCAGGTCATCACCAAAACTTCTCAGTTCTCTATATAGGACAAGGTGGGAGTCCGTACTTCCTCCATCCCAAGAGAAATCAGTAACCTTGTTGCCTCCATTAACATAACAACCCAAACCCGACCACATCACAAATAACGGTGAATCTTTGACTTTGTTGGAGAATAAAATTGCAAGTTGATTACAAGTAAATAAATCATCATAGATAAATTTTGTTACTACTTCCTCTAAATAAGGTCTGGGTTTTTCACCCAATTTAATTTTGTCAATTTCTGTGGTAACAAGTAGCAACATGCAAAAAATGTAGAGCAGCATGCCTTCAGTAACTAGCATAAAGAAAGCAGCAATGACAAAACAAAATCTCCTTTGAAAATAATAAATGAAACAAAAAATAGACCAAAACATACCTTAATGGCTACTTTCTGGCCTTTCTTTGCAATGTCAACTGATTTGTGATTATTTTCTATTGATGCTATCCGGCCAATATCTATAAAATCTTGCGAGGGAATGCAAATAGGGGTGCCCACCTGAAATGTAATCGATCAATATCAGTCAGCATAAAAAAGATAAGTCCTGCGACAAGTGAATGAACTGTATTTGTCCACATATAATGACTTAATATATACACGATCTTTACATCTACACAGACGGCACTCATCAACAGACGTTAAGAGCACTAATACAGGGAAGAAAACAAGAGTCAAATTACACAAAAAATTAATCACCACCAAAATCATGAAATCCCAAAAAAATTAATCACCACCAAAATCATGAAATCCCCTTGCACCACTTGTTTGGCCTAGTTTTAACAAAACTGTTTAATGCTTTCAAAAATTACTATATTGATAAGCTACTTCTTACAAAACTGTAGGTGTTTGACAATCATTTTACTTAAAAAGAGCTTTTCACATAAGTAATGGGCCAGGCTTCAATAAATATTTACAATTTGTTGGTCAATCTACTAAACGAACACAATAAGTTTCCTTTAAGACTGTCCGTTTTCGTCTTAAGATTAAGACGAGGAATGTAATCCATTTATAATAAATGCAAGTAGACTTTTCAAACGGGTGGAGCGGGTCGGGTTATATGGGGTGACTTAGAATACGGGTCGGGTAAGTGTCCGAATATGGGTCGAATATAAGTTTCGGGTTCGAGTAATATGGTAGGATAAGATGCTTAAATTCGAAGGAATATTGGGGGAATAAAAATGGTATAGAGGGGTATTGCCATCCTTCTTTTCACTCAAAGTGTACTTTAAACCGAATACTTAGTTGTTCGTATATCATATAAATCATATAAATATTAGGTATATACGAAGCATAGTCGAAATATTATGTTAATATTAACATTATCTTAAAATTTAAAATATAAAATCAGACCCGTGTAATTTACACGGACTTAAGACTAATTTCTCTAAAACCATACCCGTGCAACACATGTTAAAACTAGTTCATCTTAAAGGCAATCATATTTTGAATACATAAACATAAATAGCAGTCAGAAGTCACAATACAAGGAAGTCATCAAACAATTGAACAACAAACTATAATATAAAAAGAACATACCTTTGCAATGCCTTCAACAACATCCACTCCCAAAACAATAGGGTCCTTTTTGTTGAATACACAATTAGGCATGATCTTTAGTACGCAAGGAAATACTGCCTCATCAGCTGCCTCTTTTTTCTTTTCCTCTTTGATATTATCAATGTATGCCTTAAATTGATCAAACAAGTGATAAATGATATCAGCCATGAAGATTTTGACACCAACTTCATCAGCATATTCCCGAGCCTCTGGAGTGACCTTAACATCAAATGCCAAAATGGTAGCATATTCTTTCTTCTTCTCCAGCATAACCCCTGCCTTCATAACATCCTTCTTATGAACAGGGCCTATGCTTACAGCACTTACAGGGATGCTCACAGCTGGGGATTTCAAAAATTCTAACAGTGCTTCCAATGACCCCAGGGTAGATGCTTGCACACAAACCCCCTCACCACTCTTGTCAATCCTGCTCATGACAGAGTCCATGTCTTCCTTCGCTAAATTGGTGATATTCTCAAGGTCATCATCAGGTCCCACAACATATAGCCCAGTGCCAGCAATTGCATGTTCAAGACCCTATTAATAAAACATAATTGAAAAATGCCAAAGAAAAAAAAAAACAAAGAAGGTGATCAACATAAAAAACGAAAAAAATCAAACTCAACTTTAGCAGAAAAAAAATATTCGGACATAGATAAACATGAAAACAGGTGTTGCACTGTATTAAGCTGTGACGCAATTTCCAAGCTTGACTGCTAATACCTGTGCAGTGATCTTGATCCCTTGAGCAGCCTTAATCTCTTTATGATGGAGATATGTTCCCTAAAAGTACCATATGATAAGTCAAATTGAGATAACAAAGAAAAGGTAACTTAGAAATACAAGAACAAGGCAAATAGCATGTTGAAGACCCAAACAGAAAATTATTGAAACATATACGCTTTTATTATCAAACAAAAAAGAATAGGCACCATATTTAAAAAAAAAAAAAAACTATGCACCAGAAGTGCTGAGGAGATAAATGTTAAGGGAACAACCCACAGGAACAATTTAATCGATGATAATATAATTTAGACAACATTGCTCCAAATGAAGTGAAAGTATAGCCAAAATTTTAATAAGAAGTGGTGTCATACATGATATGACTGTGGCCTGTGGGTTTAACAAGCCAATTCATTCAGGGATGGAGTATCTCTAGCAATCAAATTAATTAATCTCAGACCGCCATTCATGTGATGTTATTAAAACACAATAATCCCAGCTTCAATTAACAATATGTTCCATGGGAGTCTTTTAGACTTAAGTGATTGAACTTGATTCTGATGATAGTGAGAGAAAACTTCAAAGTACATTAAAAAATAAGTACACCTCCCGTCTTATGGCTTATACAATGGTGCTATAGATCCAATACACCTGGTTTTAACTCTCAATTAGCATTCATTCCACCACGTCTTACAGGTATGTCAATATTAGACTGAATCTCCTTTGAGATGAAAATGCTTCACAATAAATGCCGTGGAACGTCAGGGCATTCGAAGTACTTACCAAGAGTAGAATGTGATGAAAGGATACAAGTTTTGACCAATACTATATAGAAACAGAAACAAGGTTTCCCAGATACCAAGCAAGCAAAAAAAGAAGAGCTGTGGAAAATTCCAAGGCAACAAAATATAGCAGAGCCCAAGCAGAAGCCAGTTGTAGGATAGCCCATAAAAATTGTTTCAGACAAATGCTTCAAAATTTTACTGTTTGCATTTGTAACCTATGAACAGCATATGGTTCATGGTACAGGACACAGCTGCTCAAATAGATATTAACAAGTGCTTTTTTCATTATACCTGCTTTAAGCTAGGCAGTATAAAAGCCTCCGATGATAAAAAAAAAGTAAAGTAACCTTACCTTGACTCTGAGTTCCTTCATTGGGTGGGGTGTTAAAAGAGCTCGGATAGTGGTAACGATAGGGCCCTGCAAAAACCAAAATGTTAAAACTTCTGCCAACAAATTTTTAATAGTAGGATTTTTAACATGTTGGGTAGAAAGACAACAATATCTTGCCTGCATGCCACAGACAACAATCTGATCTCCTTCATGAAGCACACCATTTACTAGTACAACATCTATGGTTGTCCCATGACCCTCAACCACCTTTACCTCCAATACTGTGCACTGAAAAATAATAAGCTCAATAATGAGACGTCAATTTTCAGTACATATTATTGACAACTCAAGGAACTGAAAAGGAATCAAACCTGAACTTTATTGCTAAATGTAAGCTTCTTAACCATTGTCTTCTGTGTCCAATTAACTAATAGCAATAACATATCAGGAATGCCTTCTCCACTGTCAGTCATACATAACACAAGTTAAACAAAAAACAAGCCAATTAAAGTTTTTCATTTTCCTCTCAACGGTTCTGTGAACATGGGAATATCAGCCATCATTAACTTATGCTTACCTGATTGCACTAGTAGGAACAATACTGAATGTTTCCCCCATTTCTTTGTTCTTATAGTACAGTTCAGTATTTAGACCTTGCTCCTTGAATTGTGTAATAATCTGCAAGAGAATGCAAATGCAATAAATAACGCGAACGTATCATCAAACAGTAAAATGCCACGACAACCTTGGATTAGTTACCTGGGTGAGCCTCATATTAAACTCATTCTGCACATCCCGGGTCTGTTGTTTCATTGCTTTTACAATTGGTGCATTGTGACATGTTTTCCAACCATAAAGTCGATCCACCTGAGTAAACGAAATACACAAAAAAAAAAAAAAAAAAAAACGATATAATTAATGATGATTAACTAAAGATGCATCAGCCATAACTCAACAGTCAACACACCTTGTTCAATGCCACAATGAACTCCGTATTTCTCATTTTCAAAAGGTTGAGTGACTCAAGTGTCTGTGGTTCTAAGCCATGCATGATATCCACAACCAAGATAGCAATATCACACAACCCAGAACCTCGTGAACGCAAATTAGTGAAGGATTCGTGCCCCGGTGTGTCAATAACAAGAAGACCTGGGACGTTCAGTTTTGCGTCAGCCTTCAATTCCTTGGTCCTGTCCCTAATGTTCGCAGCAGGGAAGTATGTTGCTCCAATCTGTTGTGTGATACCTCCAGCTTCACCTTCCTGTACATTTGTACCTCTAATGCAATCGAGCAGTTTGGTTTTACCAGTATCAACATGCCCCATGATACAGCAGATTGGAGACCTAAGCACACTTTCACTCTTAAAACTAGCTGTTTCCTCATTGACACGAGCTTCTTTACCCTTGTTCTTCCCTGGAGCTTCAACCTCTGAAGGCTTCTGTTTACTCTCAGAAGCCTGAGAACTGGCTGGGTGCGACGTAGCCTTGTTAGCAGCAGTAATTGGTTTAACACCTGGGGGTGATGGCACATCAGCAGGTATAGGAATAGCCTTTTTACTTTCATTCTTAGCTGCTGACAGAGCTGGAGAATCAGCCTCCTCATCATCAAATGCGCCCTTTGTTTGAAGACCAAGGTCAGTATCATCCCAACTTTTAGCATCCCAGTCCTCATTGTCGTCGTCATCTTCTTCTTTGGCAACACCATTTTCTGGTGTTTCATCAGCAGCTTCAGCTGCCTCCACTACGTCCATTTGGACCACCTCTTCTTTCTTCTCGTTTTCAATGGGGTCTATATCAGTAGCAGCTTCATCTTTGGTTTTCTCCTCTGAGGTTTGGGTCTTTGCGCCATTTGATTGACCATGATGTTGCTTTGATTTCTTTGTCTTATAGATAGGACGTTTACTAGGAGCACCATCTTCGGCTGTCGGCAAAGAGATTCCGGCAGAAAGGAATTGTTTCCTCATTATCTCTAGCCGACGCTGTTCTTCCTTCTGCTTTGCTGTGAGAAGCATTCCCGCTTCTCTCTTCTGACGAAGCTTCTCCTTTTCCCTTTCCTTCTTCCTGAGCCTGGCTTCCTCAGATTGCCTTTCAAGCTCCTCTTGCTTGAGTCTCTCCTCTTCTTCCTTCTTCAACCTCTCCTGCTCTTCCTTTTTCTGTCTTTGTTCAAGTTCATGACGTCTAGCTAGTGCAATTCGCATATCCCTAATATGCTTGGGAAGTTTCTTGTCAGCCACATTGTCCTCGTCATTCTTCACTTCTTCCTTTTTCTCCTCCGCAGCTGCCTTTTTCTCCTTTTCTTTCTCTTTCTTCTTTTTTTTCTTCTTTGCAGCCGCCGACTCCACAGCTACTTGCTCCCCGCCCTCCTTATCACCCTCGACTAAGCTAATGGGTTCAGAGGGATTATCAGCTTTCTCATTTTTAAGTTGGGGAGCTGGAGATGGATCTCTCTTTGAGACTGGAGGTGCTTCCCCGAGCTCTGCCAGGATCTTATCTAAATCTTCCTCTTCTTGAACAGTTCTTGCACTCTTTTTCTTTTTCTTCTTATTCTTTGAAGTTTCAGAAACTACACTGATTGCTTGTGCTGGCTTTATATCATTTTCTTCAATACTAGTTGCAACATCAGCTACTTCAGCTGCGACATTATCTCCTAACGTAGCAGAAGCACTGCTGCCTTTCTTTTTCGAAGATTTCTTTTTCCCAGTAAATGTGAGGAGTACATCATCTACCTCGGAAGACCCTGAAACAGGCGGTGGCTCGGAATTGTCTTCAGTGTCCTCATTCTCTTCATCCAATAGCACCGTACTGAAGCCACTCTTCTTTTCTGACTTTGATGATCGCTTCTTCTTTCCTTCAAAAGTAATTGGCTCAATATCCTCATATGGTTCTTTCTCATCAAGGTTCTTTTCACCAGAAAAATCGTCAAGGGCATCAAAGCTCGATCCCGCTAACACAGTACCAGAACCTTTCTTGCTTGATTTTGACTTTTTCTTTTTCCCAGAAAACGCAATGACAGCAATCTCGTCATCATTGTCTACACTATGGTCATCTCCCTCCTCATCTCCAATGGCATCGAAAGCAGATGCAGTAAATAAACCACTACTCTTCTTTGAATCCTTCGACTTCTTTTTCCCCTCAAAGTTCAGTGCAATGGGTTCATCTTCCTCACTTTGAACATCGTCATCTTGTTCATCATCCTGTTCTTCCAACAAAGCAAAACTAGTTTTTGAACCACCCTTTTTTAATACAGTTGACGATTTCTTCTTCCCTGTGAAGCTGATCACAGGTTCGTCTTGGTCACTTTGGATATCATCTTCACCCTCATCTCCAAGTATATCAAAACTTACCTTTCTAGTCGTGTTATCCCCGCCACTTTTACCCTTGGAATTTTTCTTCCCAGAAAACACCATCTCTGAAATGTCCAGTTCTTCTACCTTCTCATCTAGGTTATTATCATCATTATCTATATCCTCTCTTGCTTGCCCACCTTTGAAAAAAAATTTCTTTCCCTTCTTCTTCCCAGCGGCTGGTGCTACCTTGTCTTCCTTAACCAGGGACTCTTCAGGTACTTCACTCCCAAATAAATACTCATCATCATCTATAACTAGATTCTTTTTCTTAGACTTGCCAGCGCCACCACCCTGGTGTGGCACATCCCCCTCTCGCAATGTGGGCTTCTTTTTACCCATTTATAACAACAAACCCCTGCAAATGCAAAATCGGTACACTTAGAATCTCATTTCTGGCCAAGCAAGCTGACCAAAATTTGATAATATCCATAAAAATATAAGACTAGCTTTCGAAAGCTGACTACACAAGTGCAAAAATAATTGGCCAGTCCGCATAACAAACTTATTTTACTTAACTAAACAGGGTTACTAAAATTAAGAATGGTATTAAACGACACAGCAGCAGGACAAGTCGATAAACAGATACTCTCTGCATCCCATATTTATGTCTCCTCTTCCTTACTAATTTTAAAAAAATCGTTTATATTTCTAGTTTTGCACACACACTACTCGCGGTGTAATAGCAATAACCACAAATGGTCTCTTTGGTCTTTGTATTACATAACACAAAAATGGAAGCAACCAAAAGAGGTAGAATTGAAATAAGTATGGCAGCATCAGTAAGTGAAACAGGTTGAATTGAGAAATGAAATTTGGGTGCAGACTATGAATGGATACTGAGAATAAAGCGCGAACATGGAATTCCGGTTAGAATACTAAAAAGGGATTGGAATTGTATCACCAAAAGTGTATGCTTCTGCTTGTAAATGTAATCAAATCATAAGAGTATTAAACTTGATTCATTGATTGATTGATGCAATATTATATATAAAACAAACAAACAAACAAACCTGACTGAATAATTGAAGCGTGAAGAGATGAAGATAAGTACAATAATGGCGATCTAGACCTTTGATTAAAAAATAACAATGGAATAATAAAGAAATTGGGGAACAAAGTGTAGGGTTTATATGGTATAGTGGTATACGATTACTCCTCCCCTCCCTATATACCCTTATTTATTTATTGATTGATTTAAGACTACACTGCCCTTTATACAAACAATCCACAAACCTAAATCATTCAGTATTATACATGTAATTTTTTCAAATCTGAAGTTATCGTCAACTATAACTTTATTTTGAAGACTTTTGAGAATTAGTCTAAGCTCAGAGATTATAGTTTCATTAACTTTAACTTTAGACTCAAGTGCTTTAATTTCAGCTTTAGATAATCTGAAATTGTGGCTGAGTTAGTCATAACTTTGGAATTCAACCTTTTAGCCTTAGTCTTCAGAATTTGATTTTCTTCAGCAATATCAAGGATTTGCTCTTTAATTCTTTTAGTTCTAAACTTTATCCCTGACACTTATCTAGGGTTTCACCAAAAACATAATCAAAGAGTCTTTAGACAATTTCTTGACTTGTTTCTTAAAGCGACTAAAGCATACCTCATCATCCTCATCTTCAGAATCTGATTCTCCCAAGAGACATAGTTCAGATCGTGAGCTTCCTTCATCGTCACTATCTGAAAAGAGGTCAAGACTTATGTTGCTCAACCATAGATTTGCAACTCCTTCCTCTTCGTCTCCTGAAGTCTCGTCATCTTCTGTATCGAGGTCTCCCCAACATGAGGTCATCATTACTTGTTTGAATTCAGTCTTATTCTTTTCTCTTTTTGTCTTATCTTTGATCTTCTTCCACGTAGGACAGTTTTTGATCATATGATCCGTTTCTCCACACTTAAAACAGACACGGTTCACGAAAGAAGACTTAGACTCATTTGACTTATTATTGTGGTTCTTAGCACTATTGTTCTTAGCTTGCTTGCCTTTAAAGACAGCCTTCTTAAAGCGTCTAGCAAACAGAACGGTCTCATCTTATATATCAGCCTCTATTTCACTAGATGGGGACTTAAGTGCTACATTCTTATTCCAGGTAGGTTCTCCATTTTCTGCATCAAG
>JAOWBH010000032.1:981078-992330 GCA_028566215.1 Silene coronaria
GTTATATATTTAGTCAAATTCTCAAGTTTTTCACTATTAAAACAATAAGTAAATATTTAAAAAAAAAAAAAAAAAAATGATTACATTTCTTATCAAATGATTGATGATTAAATCTTGGTTTTGTTACATTGGAAAAAAAATTATAAACTAAAGTTTAAATCATATTTTCATATTTATATAAAGCAATAAATAGTCCCAAGTCTTATCTAGCAAAAAAAAAATGCGTTTGGTGTCATGATATACTTCGCATATCTTCTAATGAAAAGAACATAGACCATTGATTTGACGTGAACATATTTTAAAGATCGTCCCTCCGACTACTCCGTCTTAACAAAGAAACGAATAACATTTTGGAGATTTCGACTTCAAACCATAGTTCAAGCTAAATATGATAGTCCAACTTTGTTCTCTCATATTGAAAATCCAATATGAATGCTACATCCTAGAGACCTCAGACTATAGTTCAAGCTTTGCCAAATAATACACTATTTAGGCTAGTATGTAGTTCTATGCATATTACTGAAGGTTTTGTATTGATATATTGATAATTAACAAGGTGTACAAGCTAATGTATATATACAGTTTAAGGCCTAACAACATTCCTAAAAGATAGAGATATTATACCAATTACAAGCTAATATTGTGGAGCTTAATTAGGAAGGATAATAACAGGGGATTACAATGACTAATTAGAAATATCCTACTTATTCTCTAGTATTCTTAACATCCCCCCGCAAGACGGACGGTCAGGACGAGAGGCCGATCTTGGACAGCAGCATTGTAAAACGAGGCTTGGGAAGAGACTTGGTGAGTGCGTCGGCAAGTTGATCATCGTTAGCAATGGGAACCACACGTAGGAAGCCAGACTGAACCTTTTCCTGAATGAAGTGATAATTAAGGGCAACGTGTTTCATCCGAGAATGAAAGACGGGGTTGGCACAAAGATGAGTAGTACCGATATTGTCACAATAAATTTATGGGGCAGCTTGAAGAGTAATATGGAGCTCACGCAATAAGTGACCGAGCCATGTAATCTCTGCACTTGCATTAGCAATAGACTTGTACTCGGCTTCAGTGGAGGACCTAGCAACCGTTTTTTGCTTCTTAGAGCTCCAAGAAATAGGCGTTCAGCCAAGGTAAACAATATAAGCACTTGTAGAAGTAAAGTCATCTTGGTTTCCACCCCAATTCGAGTTGGAATAAGCATGGAGATGAGGAGGAGAGTCGCGATAAATGAGAATACCATGAGAAGAGGTGCCGGCAAGGTAGCGTAGCAGACGCGTAAAGGCAGCCCAATGACACACTGTTGGTTGGTGCATGTACTGAGACAGTTTATTCACGGCATAAGCAATATCGGGACGGGTGAATGATAAATATTGAAGGCCACCCACGAGGGCACGGTATTCGGTAGGTTTATCATGAAGAGCAACACCACGGAGACTTAGTTTGGTGACCGAATCTATGGGTGTAGAGGCGGCTTTCGCATCAGCCATATTAGCCCGAGAGAGAAGGTCATTTTTGTTTCTGTTGGTTGAGAAAGAGATCAGCGCGGCAGGGTTGTACTTCGAGACCAAGAAAATGCGATAGTTGACCCAAGTCTTTCAAGGAGAAGCGGCATGGAAGGGACGATATGAACGAAGTGACCTGGGCAGCACAAGAACCTGTAGCGATAATATCATCTACATATACAAGCACAAATAAAGTATACCTGACATGATAAATAAATTACGAAGTATCCGAAATAGAGTTTGTGAAGCTAGTGCTGAGAAGAAAGGACCGAAGTTCAGTATACCAAGCCCGCGGAGCCTGTTTTAAGCCATAGACGGCCTTGCGGAGCCAGCATACATGGGTCGGTTTGGCAACATCAACAAAACCAGGAGGCTGGATCATGTATACGGTATCGGTAAGGGTGCCTTGGAGAAAGGCGACATTAATGTCCAGTTGACGAAGGGTCCAATGATTGGTGACGGCAAGACTAAGCAACAATCGGACCGTGGCAGGCTTTATGATGGGGCTAAATGTTTCATTGTAGTCAAGGCCGGGACGTTGGTGGAAACCCTTGGTAACGAGACGGGCTTTGTGTTTGTGAATGGAGCCATCGGGGTTGTATTTGGTGCGGAAAACTCATTTACAACCCACAATGATTTGGGCATCAATGGGTGGAACAAGCTCTCATGTTCCATTTGCTTGGAGGGTGGAGAATTTTTCCTCCATAGCAGCTCGCCAAGTCGGGTCATGGAGGGTGTGTTTTGCGGTGGAAGGTTCCGTGGGTTGGAGTTGAGCAGGAAGGTTTAGCTTGTTGATAGGTTAAAATATGTTATGGGAGGCACGAGTGCCATGGGCATGAGGAGGATGAGGGGGAGGGGGAGGAGGAGATTGGCTGACATGAGAGGTGGTAGGGCGCGGGTTTGGAGGAGTGGTAGGGGGCTGGCAGGAGTGGAGGGGCTGGCAGGAGAAGTAATGGTAGGACCAGGGGGAGGGACAGACGAGGGCATAGGCGAGGCTAGGGAGGGCTGGGCAGGTTCAAGAAGGGGAAGGGACACCATTCATCGGACGTGGGGAGTGGGGAGGATGAGTTGTGCAGCGGAGGTGTAGCAAAAGGGTAGGTGGTATCCACAAAGCGGACATGTCGTGAACTATAAACCCGATTGGTGGTAGGTTCAAGACATAGGTAAGCTTGTTGAGATGGGGCATAGCCAATAAAAACGCATGAGACGGAGCGGGGATCTAGCTTATGTTGCGTGTAGGGCCGAAGGCATGGGAAGCATAAGCTACCAAAATTATGAAAGTTGTAGTATTCGGGTTGTGTATGGAAAAGACGGAAATATGGTGATTGATTTTGAAGAGTGGTAGTTGGCATATGATTTTTGAGGTAAATGGCGGTTTTGAACGCATATGACCAGTAGGTTAGGGGCATGGATGCATGAGAGAGAAGCGCAAGGCCAGTGTCTACTATGTGACGATGTCGTCGCTCGGCAAACCCGTTATGTTCAAGAGTATGTGGCGGAGATGTAAGATGTTGAATACCATGTTTCGCAAGGTCGGGTTTTAATTTCTTAAATTCGCCACCGTTGTCGGAATACAACGTGAGAATAGGTCGTGAAAGTTGTTTTTCGACAAGGCTTTTAAATTGTAGAAATATGTTGTGAGTGTCGGATTTCTTTTTCAAGGGAAATAACCATGTAAATTTTGTAAAATGATCAACAAAAATTACATAGTATTTGTAGTGATCAACGAAATAAATCGGAGAGGTCCATAAATAACTAAAAACAACCTCGAGCGGAAACTGCGTTTTGAGTGACGAAACATCGAATGGCAATTTGTGAAACTTATAAATAAGACAATCTTGACATTCATCATTATTAATAGTAGTTTGAGAATTAAAACTAGAAACAATTTGTTTTAAAACTGAAAAATGAGGATGACCAAAACGATAGTGAAGATCAACATTCTTAAGAGCCACGGTTTGAGCCTGAGGAGGAGACGACATCGGCCAATAGTAAACTCCGTCTTTGGCTGGTCCCGTGAAGAGATTTGCACCGATTTTAGAGTCCTTCACAACGAAAAATTCAGAAGCGAAGTTAATGAAAACGTTGTTATCGGCACAAAACTTAGAAAAAGAGATAATATTTTTTTGCATTTGGGGAACATGTAAAACATGGGACAACTGAAAAGTAGAGGAAGAGGAAGGGAGAAGAGTGGAACCAGCATTCGAGATGGGGTGTCCCGAACCGTTACCAATTACGATCTCATCGATGCCATCAAAAGGATAGTGGAGGGATAGGTTATTGAGGTCAACCGTGACATAGTGCGAGGCACCACTGTCGAGCATCCACGGTGTGGGTGTGGGTTGTGGTGTGAGTGTCATAAGGTTGGCCTGGGCAGGGGAGGAGGGTGAACGGGTGTACTTTTGAACCTGGATATCGGGGTGAAGTGCCTTAAAGATGGGGCAGTACGAGAGTGTGTGGCCTTGAACATGGCACCATTGGCACTTACCACGAAAGGGATTTTTTGGGTTTTGGTTGGCAGAAGAGGCAGGTTGTGATAGTGGGGCAGGGGAATGGCGAGTGGAGTTGGAGGATGATTGACGGGCATAAGCAGGGTGAGCCATGGCAGGGAAGGTGGGAGATGGAATGGGGTCAGATTGTTTAAGGGTAAGTTCACGGCTTATGAGTTTCTCGTGAAATTTGGAGAAGGAAATGGGTGTGTCACGGGCATTAACGGCGTCAATGACGGGTTGGTATGAGGAGTCCAACCCATCAATGATTTGGTCAGTAACATCGTCAGAGGGTATGATGGTTCCAAGGAGGGCCAATTCATCAACAGTAGCTTTGATGTGGTTCATGTAGTCGGTGATATTGAAGGTTCCTTTGGAGATGTGTTTGAGTTTATGTTTGAGTTTTTTAATGTGACCACGGGAAAGACGAGCGTAGAAGAAGGCGAGAGTATCCCACGCGTCCTTGGTAGTGGAGATTCGGGTGAGTAAAGGGCTGATGGGGGTGGTTAGGGTGCTTGCCACGGCACCGAAAAGAAGTTTATCTTGCCTAAACCAACTATTAAATGCCGGATTCGGAACTGGTGCTTTATCCTTGTCTTAGATCAATTTTGGTGGTGGTTTAGCACTACCGTCAATTAAAGACGATAGTCCGTAACCTTGGAGGAGAGACTCAAGTTGTTGTCTCCATTGATAATAGTTGGTGCCGTCAAATTTGATGACAGAGTGAGTATTGATGAGGACGGGTGGTTTGTTGGGCTCGTCACTGTTGGGAAGAGTTGCGGCTGGCATTTTTGTCGAGTTTTGAGAGCAGGAACGAAAAGTTTAACGCTGCTTTGATACCATGAAGGTTTTGTATTGATATATTGATAATTAACAAGGTGTACAAGCTAATGTATATATATAGTTTAAGGCCTAACAACATTCCTAAAAGTTAGAGATATTATACCAATTACAAGCTAATATTGTGGAGCTTAATTAGAAAGGATAATAACGGAGGATTACAATGAATAATTAGGAATATTCTAATTATTCTCTAGTATTCTTAACAATTACCACAACGCTTTTTATTTGATGGTTCTTCTTTATGCTTTTTGACATCATGATTCTTGTTACTCTTGACATTAAGTTAACATTATCAATAGAATAAGAAGCACAACTTAAGCAATAAAAAAATGGATATCTTAGCATTTCTGAGAGACACACTGAAACATTTTTGAGATAAAGATGAAAACCAATACTAAGTGCGCGCCCCTAACTTTGCACACGCTTTGCATATTTGTTAATGATGCAATTCCTATAAGAGAAAATAACATTGCCAAAAAAACATAATTCATCAACGGTGCAATTATAGTAGTCTAAGCGTTTTCCTTCGTCATAATTCAAGTAAAAAAATATTTTAAAAAACACACTTATAGTCTACTAATTGCTTAAAGAGTCGAATGTTCTAGTGGTAAAGCAACTGATTAAATACCTTAACAATAAATCTCAAGACAATTTTCAATCCAGTAATCTAAAATAATACATACCAAATGAAATAGGAAAACTGTAATAAGCGCATTGTATAACATAACAATCCAATAGGCGAGAATCAAGATCATTACCTCAATAAATCATCAATCCCCATTAACTAAAAGAATAAGAATCCTCCAATTTTTCCCGCGTAAGTCATTTCAGCTATAATTGGACCTGACTTTTCTGATGTGAATCTGAAAAATTTTGAGCCCAAAACTCTAAGGTATCTTATATTGTATGGATGGAATATAATTTTGAATTTCAATAATCACTATCTTTACCCTATATATAGAGTATATTTAATACATATAAAATTTCAATAAATATGGCAATAATTTTTATTATAAATCAGTGTTCTGTAGTCTCTACCTTTAGATAAGGTACAAAAATTGATTCACGGGTATTAATAATGGATGAATTCTCTTTCTTTACAAATTCTCTCCCATTTTTTGCAATTTACAATCTTATATGTCACCTTTAATTGATGTTATATGGACTCCAGATTTTCATATCAACTTTTTCATTCTTTGTAGCACATGCAAGGGGTCATATTTTTATTTTCAACTTATCTCCATACATCTCACCAAAAAAAAAAAAAAAAAAAACTTATCTACATACAAAAAAAAGACTATAAAAATTACTTCATGTTATTTATTTTATAAGATGAAGAACTTATATGCGTAAATATTGGATATCATTAATCTTCTACCCAAAAATTAAAGTTAAATACCAATACTTTAATTACTAATTTCTCAAACAATCCCGTTTAAAAAACCGTGCATTTGTATGGGATATACACTAGTTTTGGAAGAATTGATGGGAATAATCCCACTTTTACGTAATCCCAAAATAATTCCACCTTTCAACTCCATCTTCTTTAATCAATCCCTCCAAATAATTGACCCATTATAGTAGGTAATGTGACCTACTTAAAATTTCTCTTTTAATTAAGTTACACTAGTTTTATACCCGTGCAAACAAATGCACGGATTTCAAAATAATCATTTTATTCGCAAAACCTGGATAAATGAACAAAAATTCAAATAAAAATGTGAAAAAATACACTTGCTTAGTACTCAATCTGGTTCTTACAAAATGACGTATTTAATTTGCTTTATTACTTATGAATTGCTCATTTTCATACTTGAGTATGATTTGTGTGCCTAAAATTTAATGTTGAAAGGGTGAAACCCACCAGCCCCTTGTATAGTCGTATCTATTTGTTCGATATGACAGTTATTATTATCGCATATAAGAAACTTAAAAGCATGATACCTAATTCAGATTACAGGTAATGTCATATAGGTAAGGTTAATTCAGATTACAGTCTAACTTGTTTTCTAATTATCATCCCAAACGAATCAAAATAAACAATTTAACAACTAATTGAGATACAATAAACTAACCTTAAAGTCCTTAATATATAAACTCTAACATTTAGTCTTCTTTAAAACAGAGTATCCGTTTTAATATTAAAGCGGGTCAAATACTGTCCCAGCTGGGCTTATAGAACAATCCTTTACTTTTCCTTATGCATTATCCTCGTGTCTTATTCATATTATTTGACTCGTATTAAACTGAAACGGATACATATTGTTTAACTTTTTTGAACAAAAACGCATACAGAGAATATAACCCATTGAATTGGGCTAATCCCTACTCCCAAAAACCAGCTCATTAAAATGCTAAAGGAATTAGTAAACCTAAAGATAAAAGGCACTGATACCAAGCTCCATTGCCTTTGTCATTTTACCACCATTAAAAATAAGTCTAAATAAATGTTTCCCTAAATTGCTCCCTCACACTAAAAGGAAGACCAAGTAGCATGAGTCTCATTCACAGCTTCTTAATCTACCACTTTTGATCTTATTCAACTTCAAATAAACTTTTGGATGTCAATTCATCTTATTGAAGCAACTTTCATTGGATATGTGATAAATTAGGCCTTCCATCCAATTTATGAGGTTTGAGGATTTTGTTAATCAATTTTGATTGCTTGATAATAAGTAAAATACCCTTTTAAATATGTTTTTTTCTATATTTATTTTTAAAATTGTGTCAATCTATAAAATATAATAAAACAAGAACCAAAGACTCCCTCATTTTCCCGCCTACTTACTCACCCTCCTTTCATACTCCACTCAAAATACCTCTCCTAAATATCCTCAACCACCTAAAACCATTTCAATGAAAATCCCTAAATAATAGTAGCAATTATTAACAATAACACATGATATTATATTAATAATAATATTATAAACTCTTTTCTCTATATATTAACGTTTACAGTATCTCAGTTATCACTCATCTTCCACAAATTACCATACAAATATTACTTTACCCTATTCTTCTTAAAACCCTATGTCTATATTAATGTTGTTGGCATTTGTTTTATACCTTTCACCATTGAAGAAAATTTCTTTAAGATTTAAATTGTTCATTATTCTTAGTAGCTAATCTACATACTTTAATCAGGGTAGCTTATTTACATCTAGATGCAGCGTATTAGTAAATAGTACTCCGTAATTTTTATGCGATATAAGATTGTATATTTTTTTTCCTTAAACGTATAGAGATAAGGATGATTGGAGAACATTTGGCAAATTCATTAACTTTTGTTAATTGTTTTAACAATTGTTGAGCGGGTTGTTTTCATCTTAGTTGTATTTGAATTGCTATCATCATATGTGTCTGATATGATATTCAATTGCTTTTAGATTTACAGAATTGGTCCATGGAAGGGTAAGAGGTTATGTCTACTACCGAGGACATTAATTAGTCGGCTCGGGAATATCTCCGAGGTACGTTTTTTTTTCCTCTGATGAAGGTGTATTGATGTTATTGTGACGGAAATTTTGTAAGTTGTGCTGCTAATGTACGTGTATACATTGTTGATGGTGTGCGGTGTTTTAGTTGATTAGGCACGGAGTACTAAATTACATGATTCATTTTTCTATTTAGCTTTGTTCATAATAATTGTTGCATATTATAGTTGGTTAAACCAAATGTACTACTAAGTGTTGGTTTAATAAATTTGTTCAATACATGAGTATTCGGCAATCAATATTTACTAGATAAACTCATTTACCCTTTATGTGGATTGAGGATTTTTAAGAATATGGAATTGGAGATGAACAAAGTCGTTTGATTACTTAGCCTAATTAGCTTGGATTGGAGTCACATAAAGGAATGAAGAAAATGGTTTAAGAGGTTTGTAAAAACACGACCAATAATACAAAGTTTAGCTTTCTCAAAATCCAACTCCTTTTACATCTCTATAGGCAATTGATTTGTTTTCTCTCATTACATATTCATTTTAGAACGTTTATTTGTCATAGTCTATTTATACTCTACTTCGCATGTAGTTTGGCTTTAAAGCGTCATTGATTTTCATCTCTTTTTTAATAGGTAAATTGTATATCGACAACATAGTCGTTGGAGTACAATAAAACAATATATACCACAAAGCACAAGAAAAAGAAACAAATGTTTGCCAGAGTATGTATGTAATTGCCCGAGTGATTTTTTTATTATGATTTTGTTGGAAAAACTTATAATAAAAGAAATAATGTATGTAATTGCCCGAATGATTTTTTTATTTTTGCAGATTATATAACCCGAGTATTCCTCTACCTCATGCGGTCAGACCTTAGCTATCCACTAATTGATTGCTCTCGAATGTGGTTTATAAGTTTTCCATCAAACTCATAATATAATAGTGTACCATTTTGTAGGTTTAAATATGTGACTTTATATTCAATATATTTTTTACACTTTTATATTTTTTATTTCTTAACAACTTTAGCTCGGGTTTAGAAAGGACAAGGCTTACCATGTCGTAATTGATGATTTACAGGCAGGTTTCCAAAGTAACGTGATAAAGAATAGACTTGAATGTCAAATGGACAATTTGGACCATATTGATTGACATTATACCACATTACATTTTTTATGGATGGAGTGGTAGCTAGTAAATTATGGCAAATTAGGAGTTTAGTCATTTAAATAAGAGTATTATTTTGGAATAAATTATGGTGCGTAAGTAAAATGAAATTGAAATGGTGAGAATTTATTTTGATAAGTTCATTATAGGCAAACGCACATATTAGAATACTGTTTGTAAAACTTGCCAATAGCAAATTTTAAAATGCTTTTTATATATACCAGTGCAACTTTGCACGGGTTTAAACTAGTACTTACATATACTGATATACTAGTAATATTAATCTTATCCTTCATAAGTGATTATACAACAGGTTTGGACTTTGGTGCGTAGCTAAGACCACCTTAATGATTAAGGGTGACAGTACATTGAGTACATGACGATCAATGTTGAGGCTGTTTCCTACTTTTTCTACCACGTAACACAAAGATTAACTATCAAATGACCACACAATTGACATATCGTCTGAATACAGTAAAAACATTAGTGGCATAGATCAATAAATCATTAAACAAATAAGGTGAAAAACAGAAATGAATTGCCTATAGACCTTTTGAGCGGAATGGAATAAACTTATCCTGGATATCATTATATCACTAAGCTAATGTTTTAATCATACTTATGCAACATCGTCAACCATGTTCCCAAGAAAGAATAGATACAGACTAACATTTACATTTCTCAGCTGTTAATACAATTGGCGAGAGCATGCGCTGGTTTTTACAAGAAAATATGAACAAAACAGCGAAAACAACAAACCTTGCAATTGGGAGCAGCATGTTGTTCTAGCGCAGAAGCTTGGGACTTGTAGATGGAAACATTCTTTGACATAACATCCTTCCTCTCCATGCCTTCTTTCCTGGGGAAACCGCCAACCATGACCGCAACATTTACACCTTTGCAGGCCTCAACAACATCAGTTGTAGCAACGACACCTGAACAAGGAGAAAAATCTCAAATCACTCAATATTCCCAATAAATCTCAGTGTTTTAAAAGTAAGAAAACAAACAATTCAACTACCTTTGAGGAGTGGGAATGCAGCATCCACAAGTTCCATCTTCACTCCGTTCAAGGCCTCAGCAGCAGGTGGAATGTCGAGCATATGTAAGATCACAGGCTGGTCAGCACCCAACATAATACCTCTAGCAATCATGGGAACAAGAGCATATCCGATTTGCCCTAAACATAAAAAACATCGCCTCGTCAATTATATACCACCAGCAATTTGCTTACATAGTCACAAGAAAACATATTCATACAAATTCAATCAGAAAATAATGGTACACAAGCATATCAGTGGAAAGACTTAAATGTTTCGTAAGACCTCTATTTGGGACAATGCAAACAATGCCAAGCAACCACCATAACAGCAAATGCTTGAAACTGAACAATATATGCACTCACTCAAAAAGTTAAATACTCTGTACATGATAAGAAAAACACTTATGAAATGAATCCTAATTAGCAGACGCAAATTTGTGGAGACATAAAAGGCTCAGACACGCATAAATGCATTCTTCATGAAAGTATACATATGCCGAGGCACCGTATACTTGCAATTGGTCTTTACAAAAACATCAGCATCGAGAAATGTTTTGTCATCACAGCCTTCATACAAGTTAACATAGAATAATCACTATAAGAAATTTCAGTCATCAAACCAGTACATTGATAACACTTCCATCTAACCATAACAAAGACCATGAAAGAAAACATTTAAACTATGTATCCAACCCCACAAACAAAAAACATTTCTACATTTAACTTTGTTGGTAAAATAACACTCATCAACTATGATC